>JAZAVK010000117.1:0-132849 GCA_037954305.1 Neonectria magnoliae | reverse complement strand
GTAGGGGGGGGGGGGGGGGGGGGAGGCCAAATAGTCGGCGTCTTAGACGAGAGGCTGCTCTCTCTTGCGCCGCCGCTTTACGAACCTCGAGGGGAGTTCAGAGGTACCGCTAGAGGTACGGATACTTTGGTGAGGGTGTTCCTTTGGTAGGGTGCGGCTCGCGCGATGGGACGACTGACCCGCCAATCTGCAAACTAGAACTGCTGGTCGAGCTTATTGTGGTTTAAACGGCCGCGGCCCCCATGGTGCACACGGTTGGTTCTTTGGTGTTGAACTTGTCGATAATGATGCGAGCCTGTTCGCCAAGCGAACGGCTTCGGCGGGGGCGGCGTAGCTGATGCCACCCGGTCCGATCTCGAGTGCATGTAACATGACGCCGGGCGGACAACCTTGCTGTCCTTCAAGAACGGCACTCCGTAGTCGGGATGGTCGATGGTCGCGATAGAGGAAACCATGGCAGGGTACTTATCGACTCCATCGACGTGCATCGTCCGCATTGACGGCTCCTCTACTTCCTCCCTGGGATCTGGCTCCGCACCCGCGTTCTCCCCTCCCCCCACGCATCATCTAGACCCGTTGCGTGACCGTCTTTGCTCCTTCAAATCAGGCAGGCGAACAAGAAAACAAGAGAGAGACATGCCTGTTGGCCAGGGACAACGGGTCCGCTCCGTCTCAAGATGAGACAAGCTGGATTGTACAGCTCGCGTGTTGTGAGGCCCTTTGTGTTGTTATTTCATCCCACTTGCCACGCGATACCGCCCGACGGAAAGGAAGAAGAAAAAAGAAGAATAGTTTGGTATAATTAGTACATCTTTTCCAAGGGTCGCTTTTTCCCGCCAAGACATGCACGGCAATACGATGTAAGAATCGCGTGGCGGATCTGAAGAGCAAGTGGCTGGGAGGGAGTGGGAGTAGGACACGGCGAGACGATTGGGCAATGGCGGGAAGGGCAATCAAGGGAAAAGAGGGTGGGAACAGTTCATTTTTTTTCTCTTTCTCTTCCTTCTCTTTCTTTCTTTGCCGATGGGATCAGTCAGCAGTGTAGCATCGAGGACGAAGATGGTGTGGTGGGTGCGTTGCTGCAATGCAGCGGTGATGAGTGATAGCAGACGGTGAATATGACCCTTGACGCAACGCCTACGACTCCAAACCAAAAAAAAAGTTGGCTTACACGGGGATGATAGACGGGGCGGGAGGGGAACAGGTTGGGTGGAAAATCTTGCTTGCCATCCATGCTACAGCGGCAGAGTCAAAAGATAACCTAACCAAGGACGATGTTCGTGCGCCCATTCCTGGCCTCTATCACCATTTGATTGGGAACGGACCTTGACCTGGGCGTTCGCCGTGTTAGCGCCCGTGGAATGCCGGCCTCGACACAGGATCGGCGGCCGTCTTGTGTCCCGCTGGAAGCGCGGCAGGCCGAGTGTGCTTTGATAATCCGCATCCCCCTCCTCTACAGGGCGGCCGAATAGGGACGGGATGGAGGCAGGAGTCACACGACAGCCGTCCACTGCAAACGGCGAAATGAAAAAAAGAAAAAGTCACCGAGCAGCTCCTGACAACTCCGTTGGGTGAACGAAAAAAATCAGTCATTGTGACGTATGGGCTGGCGGGGGGAAATTGAGATTGCCAAGGAGAACATGATCTGACTTGACGGCGGCTACCGGGCGCCCGAAGGACCGAGAAGAGTTGAGATGAAGACGGGTTGCGGAATGGGACGAGCATCGCCATCTGGCAAAATGCCATGTGGAATTTGCACTCCTTGATGAGATGACGAGACCCTTTCTCTCATATGGCTCGCAAAGTAAAGTAAAGGAAAGGAAAGTAAAGGATCATGACATCGGCCACGCCGTACGTCTAATAAACAACCAGAAACCCTGCTTGCTGGCTGTTGAACCCAAATACAGTAGAGCCTCTCAGTCCTGGAGGGATGCAAATCCACAATCGCCATTGTCTAGCCATTCATCCATGCCCGTCCCCATTCCCGGTTCTCCCTTGTTCACACTCGGCATCCCCGTCAACGGCATCACAACTACAACAAAAGAATTGGAGAAGAAGCAGGAAAAGTAGGTCTCGCAGGGATTGATACTTTTTTTCTTGGGTTTCGGGTCGATGGGCAAGGACCATGGGACGGGGTCTCCCCGCTCCGCTCGTCTGTAACCAGCTACCTCCCTGTACGATCCGTGTTCTCTCGATGGGAGCTGATGACGATCAAACACAACAAAAAGGCCAACCACAAATTGAAGGACGCAAGACATCATTTTTCTTCTCTTCTTTGACCCAGTCAACTCGGCCGGCAGCGCTGGAACGATGAGATTAGATTACCCGTCGGTGACACGAGAATCATCATCTCCCGCCCCACGACAGCGGACGTCCCGTTCCGGCATGCCCCAGCTCCCGAGCTCCGTTCTGGCTGTCACTCGCCGACCGAGGGCGCCGTCCGTGAGTAGTTCGATGCGCGTATTGCCGGCGAGCGCGGAGACGGCTATGGCCTGTGTTTTCTCCATTCGTAATTTTCTCCCCTCCCCTTCTCTTACTCCTTCTTGCTATTGCGCGTCTCTGGGGGGGGGTTCTGTTGCAAAATGGCCCGATGCCCCCATCGGCCATCTCGTGTGTCCTCGCCAGCCTCACGATTTTGACGACTTCCCACCCCTCCCGGTCCACGCGTGTGAGTGGGAACCAGTGGAGCCGGCGGAAGGACGAGGACGAGTGCCGTAGCGGGCCCCCGCGCGCCAGTCGCCGTGTTAAAATGTTTCCTGGACGCTTCGGCTCTTTTCAGGCCTGCGTGGTGGCATCTAAAACGGTCTCCAGGCTGGGATTGTTCTAGCGGCTCTGCGGCGTCGTTATCTCAGCGCGTTGCGACGTTCCACATGTTGATGCAAAGGAATAGCTGCGCGGGATGGATGCAGCTTCCATGGCCGGGGCAACTGCTCCATTCCAGAGATGCCACCTGAAAGAGGTGTGTCGAAGGGGGGATCGGATGAGAATCTGGAGACGACGACGGGTGGTGGGTGATCTTGGGCCAATCCTCCACATGCCGCTCCATCCCATCCTGCGGGATGTCCGCAAAGACCCTTCATCAATGACTTACACCCCTGGTTCCTGCTGCTTGTTTCAGGGACGGGACGAGTCTAAAAGAGATACAGAGCTGGCTGCGTGTGAAGTACAGTGCAGCAGCAACAAGACTCTATAACAAGTCCTTCTTTTTGGGGTGGTGGTGGTGTCGGATCGTGGAATTGCGATTGTCGCAGACGCTCGCTTGCGACTCTCATTCTGAGATCGCCCTCACACTGGATCACCACGTATCCACCTCGACTGCCCCCCTGTCACCCTTCACACCCTGCCCCTGGTCTGCGGAAGCCGACTAAAAAAAAACCACAACTGCACGTATGTGTCTAACCTGGCCGGTGGTGACGACATCGGTGGAGAGAGATACGATGGGACGCCCAGCTGCGCGTAGCACACCCCTCCACTGTACGGTAAGGCACCTCGCTTCCAGCAGCTGCCACAGTGGCCGGCTGCAGCCCGACGTTTGCTGCAGGCGCTGCTGGGCTTTTGTTTGCGGAGGTTTGTCTGATTACCTAGGTACCCTACCTAATGAGGTGGCCTTCGTCTACTACTCCCGCTGCCTTACTACCTTAGAAGCCCGAGTCCGCTGCCGAAGTGCTAGGTAAGTAGCGCCTTGAGTAGCCTACCCGCTGGTTTCGTCCTGTGTAAGTAGCCGTTGATGGCTTTAACTGGTACATAGGGCTCTGTGGAAGCGCATCTCTTGAGCTGATCAGGTGGTCCGAACCTAGGTGTAAATCATTATAGAACCTCGCCCGATTTGTCCTGTATTCGCTGCTCTTCTCCCACCGACTCGTTTCGAAACGGTGGCTTGGGGACTGTTTGCCCAGGCCAAGCCAGCGCGTCCAGTTACCCAGCAATTAATTAAATTACAGCGCGTCCGTCGTTCAGATTATCGCCACCAACAACGACGGGCCGGCGCCAAAACATCCGAGGTGACCTCCCTTTTCTTAGCCTCGGACTTGATGGATTCCGCGCGGGTTGTGCCTCGTACTATGTAGAGATTACGAGCCTGGGCATCATCACCTGGCGTCGCGTTTTCGACCTAGTGCACGAATTAATGAGCTCCTTTTGTTATTGTCGCCCGGCCATCTCGCGCACGCTGTGTGGCCTATTTTGTGCACCTCACCAACCCAACCTACCTCGCTCTCTGGGCTCCACGTAAGATACAGATTACTGCATCCGCATCCGCATTTGTGCACTGGGCACGTCTTTGTCTTTCGTCGATCCTCGCTTGGCGGTGGCATCACAGGGAAGGGCAGCTATTCGCAGCGCTGGCATCCGTCGTTCCGCTGGGTATTCCGTACAATGCCCTCCAGGTCCAGCAATCGGCATGGCCCTGGGCGCTCTCTCAGCCCGCCCGCCCACTGCAGCCGCTGGCTTCTAGCAGCACACCCCCTTCCACCCCTGAGCTGAGCCCTTTCACGCGGTTCACAGGCCACCTGGCGAGAATTTAAAAGAATAAAAAACTCAATCAATCACTATCGGCTCAGCTGAAATAGCAGAGCCAAGAGCCAAGAAATTCCCTTGGATGTTATAGAGTTTGGATGGATCTGGGACCGATGAAGCTGTGATATTTCAGCGTAGGTAGTCTCCTTATTAGGCACCGGAAGAGAAGGAAAGACCTCAGGCTTCAGGCGTCCCGCCAGGAGGGAATGCCCGTCCCGTCCTCTCCACTGGGCCTTCCGTCCACGATTATTAGCTTCACCCCCTGGTCGCTGCTTCCTAGGTTGCTCTCCAGCGCTCCACTCCCGCTGTGACCACTGACTGCCAAGTCCCCAAGTCGCAAGTACGAAGTACCTAAGCGTCCTTCTTTCTTTCCTTCTCTCTGGCCTGTGTCGTCCCTCCATCCCGGTCCAGCCACACGCTTCCATCCACAATTCACAGTCCACTTCCACATTCCAACCCACCTCTTCCACCTCTTCTCTTCCCATCTCTCACCTCACCTCGCCTCACTGTCATCTCACTCACTCTCTCTCACTTCCTCCCACCTCCCAACCTCCTTCGCTCTGCGATTCTAATCCGCCAGCCGAGCTCCTCACTCTTTCTATTCTCGCCCGCGCCCTTCTTTTGTTGTCGGACTCACGGGCTTCTTTGTTCGTTTTCTTTTCTTGGTTTCAAGCTTCTCAGACAGTCCGTCATTGGAAAGGAAGGACGCTTGGATTTACTCGGCTCGCCCACCACTCGCTCTTTGTGTTCTCCTGTGTTGGGTTGTGTTGTGTTGTGTTGTGTTGTGTTCGGTTGCGCTGTATTGGGTTGTGTTCTACTGTGCTGTGCTGTGCTGTGCTGTGTTGGATTGGGTTGCTTTGGATTGCCTGGGCTTGGATTGCATTGCTCAACACTTGAGTGCTCGAATCATTCACATCCATCACCAAACCGTCACCGCCGACGAACACCTCAACTTCCGCTAGCCGATTTGCCTGCCACCCCGAGGAACCCGACGACTTCCTGCTCAGCTTTGAGCTGTGTCACCACACCCGATTCACCTTGTCCCTCCCTCCCGACGAAGACGACAACTCACTGCACTTGCTTCATCCGAGACTCTCCCATCGGCAGTTACGGAATCAGTTACACCACCCACCGATCGCCGGCTTGATATGGATTTGATCAATTGAGAAACCCCTTCGGTCGTGTTATGTCGTGATTCACCACGCTTCAATTGTCCCCGATTTTACTCGCCCTCGCGCCTCGACTCCACCGGTAAAGGTGAGCTGCCTCTCCGCCAACCTGGCTTGCACTCCGAGAAACACTGGCATCGCAGCTGCTAACCTCTCAATCCGATGGAAAAGAGCTTTTGGACACCATACACCATCATGTTTCCCTTTCGCCAGAGCGCCCAAACCTTGGGCGTTCTGTTCCTGCTTGCTACGCCATGGTCTCCCGTGACCACCGCCCTCGATGTTGATATATGCGCCTCCTTCAACACTGGCTCAACAGACCGAAGTATGTTATGACCCTGTTATCATCTTGTATCACGCTAACATGCCACCTCCGATAGATACGAGCATCTACCAGACAAATGGACTTTGCCATGATTTCTGCATCGACGACTATGCTTTCGCCATCACCCAGGCCAATTCCTGCTGGTGCTCCAACTACGCCCCGGCCAAATCAGAACAGGAGAGCGTCTCCTCATGCGATACTCCATGCCCTGCCTACCCTGCCGAGGACTGTGGCGGAGATGGTCTCTATGGATATCTCTCTTTGGGCGGCGTTCTGCCTTCTGGCACACAAGGGGCTGATTCCTCCTCAACCACTGAAGTAAGTTCTTTATCCTGTTTTATCCTGTAGTGTGATCCGCATCCGCGCCGTGACTGGACAAGTGTCCACCGGAATACCCCGTCTGCCACCTGCCTCACGCTGCTCGCCCCATCATCATCATCATCCCATACTCTGAACCCGATTGGTAAGACCCATGCTTAACAGGCGGGTTTCAGGCAACGACCACCGCGCCCATCTCCAAGGTAACTGAGACGGTGCAGCACACAGTGACGGTAGTCTCATCCGAGACGCCGACCACGGAATCCACCACCTCATCTTCTGTATGACTTGTTTTTTCCTTGAATGTGTCGCCCTTGAAGATTTACACTCGGTGATATAAGAAAGACGATAAGTGGCATGGTACTGACAAGATCTCTAGTCCGACGAGACTTCTACTGAATCGGAAACCACGGAAACTACGGAAACTGCGGAAACTACAGAAATTACGGAAACCTCAGAATCCACTTCGGAATCTTCGACTTCAACTGCCGATGAGAACCAGCCCACATCCGAAGTGCAGACTGTTACAGCTGGTGGAACAGTGAGGACTGTAACCATCGGTCCGACGAGCACCGGAACAACGGCAAGCGAGAATGCCGGCGTCAGGGTTAAGAGCAGCGACCTCGGTACGGGCCAAGTTGTCGGTATTGTGGTAGGCGTTATTGGTGCCGTCATCATTGCCGCCAGCCTTGCGCTGTTCCTGTGGTTCCGACGCCGCAAGCAGCGCAACCAACAGGAGGGCTTCCAAGACGACCCTAGCATACGAGATAGCTCCTCCGGCATCCGTCCCGATATGAGCGTAGTTGGTGCTTCCCCATCATCGCCGAACGCCGCGAGCAAGCGGAACAGCACTTTGCAGGTTGACCCCCGCATGG
Source organism: Neonectria magnoliae (assembly GCA_037954305.1). Lineage (NCBI taxonomy): Eukaryota > Fungi > Ascomycota > Sordariomycetes > Hypocreales > Nectriaceae > Neonectria > Neonectria magnoliae. The sequence continues at coordinate 125,647 of JAZAVK010000117.1, read as the reverse complement.
ACCCGTTCAAGCAAGGATTGTACGTCCGCGGCGGAAGTCACGAGAGCATTAACACCCTCGGTGATGAGCACGACTATTCGCGGCGGATTCAGGCACCTAAGGTCTTGCGTGCGACGAACCCTGACCCTTGACGGATCCTTCGTGGACAGCGTTAGGGCGAGCAAGGAGGTCCAAACTTCTACCGGAGCCAACACCAGACCGCGAAACCTCATGACGAACACGAAATTTCGCTTCTCCGGCTCACACCTTTCCCACAACCTTTGGGTTTGCATTTCGAGATACCAGGAAGGCGTTTGCATTGACCAGGAGAACATTACATGGCGGAACAATGGACTGCGCGGTCCCTCGTCTACTGCGACGAGGTCTTGTGCCACATACATACACGAGCACCAAAATGGGTGCTGCTTCGACAGCGTCATCGGCATAGTTATGAAGGGTAGTTGCCGACTGCCTCCCATCTTCGATTCGAAGCTACATTTTATAGCATTGCAACACTACGGTCACTGGCCATCGCTCAGCCAGCTTTTGGGGGGATACGGCAGCCAAAATCAGCTTGGCTACAGGAGCGTTCAGGGTGCCTCAGGGTATGGATATAATGGGCCGTCATTGTCCAAAGAAGGGGACTAGGTTATGTAAATATAGACCCAGTGGAGCTCAGCGACCAAAAGTATCTTTTGTCAGGGTTGGTCCAGGATGCCTGGAAAGCGTTACCACCCCGTTCATAGCACAAATTCAAGCTGTTTGATAAGCATGAGTTAGTGACGTTTGGTGACAACTTATGGACTTTGGTGTGAATTTTAAGAATTGGGTTAGTGAACCTACTTTTCACTAGCAACGGAGGCTTTCATGACTTGGCTCTACTGATGTTAGATTCAAAGCTTGTTCAAGAACCAGTACCTTGTAAAGACAGATATGCAATGCTCATTCATGCCTTCATAATCGTAACTTCGGCGAGATGTCTATCTGGGAGGAAAACATGCTAAATCTCGCTCCATCCTAATGCCACAAACTCCATTTTTATGCTTAAGTTTCGTAGTATACCTCTTTATCTTTTTAAGAACCTACCCTAGCCTGTCCGATACTCGGTCCTCTGACCAGGCACCTCATGCGTTTGCGGTGGCGTCGACGGCGTGATGAACTGTCGTCCGGCGTCGTAGGGTTCAGGCGGCTTGTGCTGGAGGGACGTCGTGTCCTCGTTGCCGCCTCGCATGGGCTAGTACCGTTGTTCCTCGCCCGGCGGCGGGAAGTGGCTGCCTCTCGTGTAGTTCGGCGGCGGCGGCGCGGGATCTTTGTTGGTGGTGTTCGTGCCCCTGGGCTTTAGCGGCACGTCGGAGCAGTCGGATAGTCGGGTCACGCCGTCTCGGCTGCTCGGCCGGGCCGTCAGCGGCACTTCGGCGGCGGCATAGCTGACGTCGTGCTTGCGGTGTTTGACGCCATAGAACAGCCAGCGCACGCCGCGGCCCACGGCCTTGACGAGATCCCACGGGTTCATGGCGTCGACGATGGCGGCGAGGCCGAGGAAGCCGCCGCTGGGAGGCTGGTGGCTGTTCTCGATGTACGGGCCGGCGCGGGCGGGGTCCGGGGCGGGGTAGAAGCTTGTCGGGGCGCCGGGGACGTAGGGCCGGTAGGGGAAGGCCCACAGGTGCAGGACGGCGAAGAAGGCCATCTCGATGCAGATCAGCAGGCACGGGATGCCGACCTTGATGTCGCCGTTGGACAGCGTAGAGCTGGGCTTCAGTGCGTCCATGGTGGAGGTGCCGATCTTGATCAGGATGGTCTGCCACAGCACCAGGAAGACGACGAGCTTGATGGACAGGATCTTGATGAAGATGCTCTGGGCGGCCAGGGCCTCGCGCAGTTGGATGTACACCTGGACGATGCAGATCATGGCGACGGTGACGGCCACCATGTTGACGGCGTTGACCCAGATGTTGGCAAAGGCCGGGCTGTTGGACGACTCGCAGAAGTGGCCGGCGGCCTGGGCGACGACGGCGACGACGGTGGAGGCGATGCGGGTGAAGCAGTACTGGTAGACGGCGACCCAGCAGATGTTGAACCAGGTGAGGCCGCTGGCGGGGGTGCGCCAGGGCCCGCGCTGGCCGCCGCAGCAGCGGGCGAAGCCCTTGATGGGCCAGACCCAGGGGCGGACGGGCGTCATGTCGCGGAAGAAGGCCTTCTGGGCGTGCACGTCGGGCGCGACGTAGTGGCACACGAGGGCGAAGAAGGCGGCGAGGGCGAAGGCCTCGTAGCAGTGGGCGACGACGGCGATGTACACGGCCTGCTCGTACCAGAAGATCTGGAGGAGGGAGGAGACGCCGTAGACGGGGACCATGAAGAGGATGCGGATGATGCTGCGAGTTTTGGTTAGTTTTTGACTGTCGTGGTGAAGGTTGGAATGGAGAAGGGGAAGGGAGCTTACTGTCGTTGCTCGCGCGGCTTGGTGTAGTTGAGTGCGTGTCTCCAGATGAGGTACAGGCTCAGGATGACAGACACGCCGGTACTGACAGCGCCGACGAGGCGGGCGAGCTCATGGAAGGTGAAGTGGCTGACGATGTCTTTCATGTCGTCTGGAGGGCCTGTGGAGGGCCAACATCAGGGTCAGTCATATTGGAGCTTTCGGGGACTTGTCTCCCAGTGTCGAGCAAACGTACTCATGTCCTCCAGGGTGGCATTGCATTGCGGACTCATGGTCCAGCCGGGTCTCCCTCTCGAAATGCCTGGGCGGGTTAATTGTTGACGACGGATGGGAGAGTTACGGCGTCGCAAGCAGCGACGGACAGCAGCATGGGCTTAATATGTAACAACACATGGTGACATGGGCCCGTGAGGAAGCTCGAAAGACAGTCCCGAAAGAGCAGCGGTCGAGACCCAGCCCTGACTCCCGTGTGGCTGAGGGCGGGAATGAAAACATGCTAGGCCCCTTTGTAGGCCTCTGATGGGGCGTTTGGGGCTTTGCAGGGCTGAACTTCGTACGAAGGAGCTGAAGGAGACGCGGCCTGCTGGGGAATGCGGTTGCGGTTGTCACTGTGGTCAGCCTCCGATCCCCACTAATTGCCCGATCTGGCAAGCATGATGCAATGTCGCCGCGGCATCGGTCGTCAGTAGCGCCGATGTGCCGACCTCCCGGTGCCGGTTTTCCGGAGCTGACTTACGACCAGCCAATCAATGCCCGGGCTTGGCCGACGGGATAGCCCCACCAGCCCGCCAGCCCACCAACAAACAACACACACCACTCACGCACTGCATCACGACTACAGTACCCGACATTCTACAGGCCTCCGTCCTCGTCTAGTTAATTGATTCATCGCCATCACCATCGCCATCTCTGGCCTTGTCGTGATGATCCTTCAATCATCCATCCATCCATCTTCCGTCCCCTCATCATCTTACACGGAAAATGCCCTGGCATCTTCCATTTCTAACAGTAACCCCCCCAATGCAACCAGCCTTTGGCGCCCCGCTTTCCGGCAGCATCTTCGCGTGGTGAAACAAGTTTGAGGAAGAAGTATCTTTTCGTAGAAACATTGTTGTATTTTGGTTGTTTGGCTTGCCGCTGCCAGTTTGACCAGAGGCGACCGCCAAAACAGATCGGAGCCCTTCCCACCCATATCGCAGACAAGTAGTAATAGCAGTAGTAGTGGAAAAGTGTTGCGAGTAAAAGTAATGTAGCAGCCAGCAATGCAGTAGGCAGTAGGCAGTAGACAGTCCAGTCCATCGAAGCAATGGCCAGAGTGGAAACAATATGATCTGGTCCAGAAAACGCCGAGATGATGAATGCGTCCGTGTCGCGAATTGCCCACGGCTGCCGTCTTCGTCAATCTTTCTTCTTTCTTCTTTCTCTTCTTTCCTCTTTTTCTTTTCGTTCTCGCTCTCCTTCGCTCTCGTTCTCTCTCATTTTCGCGCTCAGTTGGTGGCCGTCGTCCTCCCAAGCGCTGAATCCCAGAATGGCTCGTTCGTCGCCGCCACTTTTGCCCGTCGAGATTCCTTTCGTACTCAAACATGAGAAAAATTAGAAAAAGTCCCGTATCCGTCACTATCGTCTGGGCCTCTTTTCGCGTTCGCTCGATAAGGCGCCGGCTCCTTCTTCGCTTCTCCGTTTCCGGCCTCGTTCCTCCCTTCCTTCCCGACGTTCCTCTTGTCGTGGTCCTCCGTCTCGTGAGGCACCATCTCGTGGGCCTCCACGCCCTCCTCTGCTTCCCCAATCCTCACCCGCGCCTGTTCGAGGCCCTTGTCCCTCGTTTCGATGCCGTGTCTCCCTACCCGGACCTCCCGTCTCCCTCCCACTGCTGCTAGGGGGACCCATGGGCTCGCGTCCCGCAACGGCTTGATCTCGAGCCGACCTACGCGACTCCCGTTCCTCTCTTCCGCCCTCGCCAGCTCCCGACCGCCGATCCCGGTATTCGCGATGCTCCTTGCCCTCGCGTTCCCGACCCGGGCTGCGATCGCGATCCCGTTCGCGGCTGCTACGTCGGGATGGTCGATTGGACCGGCTTTCCCTACGGCTTCGTTCATGATCGCCTCGACTCGAGGGCTCGTCACCGTTTGGAGGTCCTCGACTGTTTGATTCGTGTCGAACTGGATCTTGGCGTTCTTGTGAGGGCGTAGCCACTGGAGAACCTCCAGTGAGGACCTGGGCGTCCGAGTTACCCAGTGTCTGTCTTGGCTGGCTCCTTCGCATGCTGCTGCTTCGGCTCAATTCGGGCATAGTCGCCTGCGCTTGCTGCAGCGTACTGTTGATTCCCGCTAGCTGCCTTCTGCTGTTGTTACCAGTTCGGGAGCGTTCGCCGTTGGACGATGGCCCCGTAGGCACACCGTCACCAACTGGTGATCCCGAATAGCTAGCAGGAGTTTGCCTCGGCCCAGGTCCAGATCCCCGGTCGGGGGTGTTGGCTCCTTGCATCGACTGGCGACCATGACCATGAGGCGGCGGGCCTGGAGGCGGAGGTGGGGGAACTGGAGCGCCCATCTGGGCGAGGCGAGAAGGATGAATCTCTATGGGGGTTGCGTTCGCTGAAACAGGCGAGGGCGCCGAGGGTCCGGGGCCAGCATTCCTAGATCTGTCTGAATGTGAATGACCGCCAGGAGCTCCCGATGGAGTAGCAGGCCCAGGGTTTGATTCATAGCCGCCTCCACGACGTCCTCTGCCGGATGATGGTCCGGTGGGTGGAGGTCTATCCGGAGTTGGAGGTCGCTCGTTTTCTGGGCCTGGAAAGCGGTTGTCCAGCCGGCCTGGCAGGTTCTGAGGACCCCCGTGGCCTCCTCTAGCTGACCCACGGCCCCGGCCCCGAGGCCCGAACGGAATATCTGCCACGTTCTGGATAGCATTCAGTCGTCCATAGGTGTGGTCCTGATGGGGCGCCTTGTAGTCGGGCTCTGGACCTCGAGCTGGTCCGAGGAAGCCTGACGCATCACGGCCCTTGGGTGGGGGTCCTTCTCGGTCCATAGGTCTCTCTCCCCTGTAATTCCCTGGCATTGGTGACCGATCTCGCGGGTCTCTCGCGGTTTGTCGGGGGTCTGGTGGATAGGATCGATCTTGCCGGCTGTCACGACCAGGACCGGCCGGGCCGTTCTCTGGGCCATACCGACCACCTCGTCGCGGGGATTGACCCCGAGCATTGCGTTCGCGATCCTCCCTAGGAGCGCGCGATGGTGTGCTCTCTTTGTCCTCTATCAATGCGGCTCTTTCCGGGTTGACAGCCTCCATTATTTCATGGGACGAGGTAGGCCGTCGATTGCGGCTGGGTCGGTCCGAGTCAGGGGCGGCGCGCGTTCGATCTGAACCATCCTGGGCGAACAAAGCTGCCCTCTCTGGATTCATAGTCGGCTCTGCAGCTTCTGTAGCTGGAGCCTGCGTTGGCGGAGCGGGAGATTCGTTCAGACGCCCATGTGATGGTTCATGAGTCCGCCCGCTCCTGCTGTCGCGTGGTCGCTCACGATCTTGCTCGTTGCGGCGAGCAGGCACTTCCGGCCTTGCTGGCTCACGAGCCTGATCAGGAGCTCGGCGGTCGGAAAAGTCGCGAGGTCGCTCTGGTCGAACAGGATCAAATTGGCGGGGATCCCGTGCATCACGCACCTCGCGGTTGTCTCTGACTTCACGAGCATCCCTAGGCTCCCGTGGGTCACGACCTTCGCGTGGCTCTCGAGACTCTCGGGATTCTCGAGAGCGGGATTCACGTGGATCCTTATTCTCGCGACGCTCCTGCCCCCTTGGCTGGCTGAACCGCTCAGGCGTGACGTGGGTTGGAATAGGCACGTTAGGCCGGGTTGGGAGGGTGTGGGGAGGACGATCTGGAAGAGTATTCGGCCGAGAATCGCCTTTAGGACCGTTGAACCCAGCATTGTGACCGGAGTTAGACATAGAGCTGCGAGCTGGGCCAGATGGCGGGAAGTCACGTTTCGGTGTCTCTCTAGACAGGCCCGTCGGCTTAGCCGGTAGAGTGTCTTTGGAGGAGTTTGCGGCGGCTTTTGTTGCGGCATCAGGCGCCGGCGATCTCGCATCCTTGCCATCCTTGACCTCGCCGTCCTCTTCCTCATTCGTGGCTTGATTTCCTCTTGATGACCTGATGAGTCAATTAGTATAGTGCGTAGTTTAGTATCTAGCTGCTTTACTCACCTAATTGAGGAAGGGTTGAACTCGGCTGCCGTCGGTCGAAGGTTGGATGACTTCTCTGCTTCATTCTGGGAGGCACCGACCTTTTTAATATCAGCATTGCACAGGCTTGCAACGAGTGTGACACTTACACTTCCCGGCCGGAAAGCCTGGACCATAACCCATTTGGACTTTCTCCTCTGAAGCTCCGACATAGCACCCTGCGCGGCAACAGCTAAATCGACACGTCCACCGATCTCGATATCATCTGATTGTTTGGCGGCCGACTCTTGCTTGGTGATTGTCTGAAGCAGCGCCGAGAACTTGGTAGCCATGAAGTCGATAGCAGGGAAGAAGTCCAAGACACACTTGAGCACGCTAATGGCGTTCCTGATGTGCATCCACTCCGCACCCTCAAGACAGGATCGGAGGGCCATGTTCAGGTTTTTGTGCCAGCGAAACAGCATATCCTTAAACTGGGCATGGTCGACAAAGGTGAGTGGTTTCCCGTTGTCATCCACAGTTAAGGCAAATCCGAGACGGGGTTGTTCGACAGGGCCTTTGCCCTCCTTCTCATACGCACCGAGACGAGGCTGGTCCCGGGAGGCTTTGGTATCCTTTTCGTTCGGGACAGGGACGTTCTTGTGCCACCTCGACAGATCTTCCAAGATAAGTTTTAAGAAACGTCCTAGATATTCGGCCTCCATAACGGTGGAGGTGAAGATGAGAGTCCGCAACCGATTGGCGTTGAAAAGTCGGTCGTAAAGAGACATAAGCTTGAAACCGGGTGCATTCCACTCATGGAGAGCCTTGATGAACCGGTAAGTATATTCGGCATCGGCGGTGGACAAAAGCATCCGAGGAAGGAAGCACTGTTCGAGCAGGATATCCGAGATGGCGTCCGGCTTGGCCCGTGGCTCGGGGAAGGACGACTGAAACTGCTTGCTCAGGAAGAACTTCCACTTACCTTGGCGAAGCAGATGCTCGCCACATTCCTCAGATAATCCGATCTGGAGTTGCATAAGCTCCTTTCTTTTCTCCATCTTGCGCTCCTGTCCTCTTCGCGACATGTCGCTCCGATCTCGGGAAACTGCAATCTCCTCGCTCTTGAGACGCTCTTTCTCCTGTCTGTAGATCTTATCAGGGCAGAAGAGATCTCCCAGTTGAAGAGCCCAGAAAATGACATAAAGATCGGGAGTGATCTTCTGCCATGCTTCTGGCCGAACCGAGCCCTGGATGGAATCCACGATGGGTTGCAAAGCAGCCTTGATCAATGAAGAATCGTCGGGTTTCTGCGACTGTTTAGGATTAGTGGTCGAGTCGAGCGCTAGTGAGTTCTGAGCGCCCACCTGTTCGTCTGTTACCACAACGTCCGTGCCGGGGGTGTCACCAGCTCCAGGTGTAGTTTTTGTGCCGGCCATCGAAACATCACCCTCCTTGTCTGTGCTTATTTGGGAAGACTGGGTTTTCTCCTTGTTCTCCTCCAGTTTCTTAGATTTCCAAGGGAACATGCGATGCGCTAGACTGGACCTTCCGATGAGGAAGGCTAGATCCGTGCTTAGGCCGTAATCTCCCATGAGTTCGGTGATCGATGGTACAAGAGTGTCGAAAACAGCTGGCTCTAAATTGCTCCAGAGTAGATCGAGATACTTGATTAGAATCTGATGAGAATCATCAATCATTGATGAAAGATACTTGATGTGTGCCTCATCTTCAGGCACCTTATATAGCGCCGCCTGTCGATACTGCGTAAGGTTGATGAGAAGTTGAGCAGCAAGCTTCGATTCGGTTAGTGCCTGGAGTAGTCGCCTTGAGCTCTTGACGTTTTCGTAGCGCCTGTCTTGGCCACGGATCAGAGTGTGGCGTCGCAGGTATTGACCTCCGGCCATTGACAGCACCTGGTGATCTGTGAAATCCACAGAATCCACAATGCCACCCATCGAAGAGATGAGCTCTTTGAGAATAATCAAGTCGGTAGAGTTTCCCTTTAATAGCTGGTTGTTGACATATTGAAGGACGGGTGTGGCATTCAGGTTGGTGTATCTTCGGAAGACCCTGCCAGAGAACCTTGACAAAGCCTGAAGCCATTTGCTGGTGGTGAGAGCATGGTCGGCCTGGGTGCGGCTCCTGGACTTGCCGAGAGAGCTCATCAATGACCAGACGAGAACGTCGTATGAGAGATCGGTGAAGTACTTAGCGCACTCGACGAATGCGTCAATCAGGTTAGGGTAGGACTCGAGCTGCTCGAAGGCAACCCTGAATACAATACCAGGAGACGAGTAGCTAGTCTTGGCAAGTTGCTTCGCCATCTCGCTCAAATTCGTTAGCGACACACGTTTCATGGTACCGCGAGTCTCAGATGTTGCTCGTGCGAATGCTACCTTCATGGCAGGTAGTCGAGAGGTCTGACCCTCAAACCATTCCGCATACATCGAGTAGCGGGTGGTAATCGGGTAGTGTCTGGCAAGATCCCAAATGGCGTTGACGACTGAAGCATTGGCCTTAGTGTGGCTGAGAGCGGGCAACAGTAATCTTCGGAGAAGGTCATGCCAACGAGTCATATTGGCCTCCGACTTGTCCTCGGCAAGGCTCTTGACACCGATTCTCGCAAGTTTCGTGAGCAGAGCCTCGTCCTTGCCGATGTTGAGGCCGGAAATGTTGAGCAGAGTTCCACAGAGTGTAAAGATGTCGTCCACCGTTTGACAGATGGGAATGTTGTCTGCCCACTCGTCCCAGTAATATCGATAGTTCATAGACTCGTTCATGTCGCTTTTGTCGGGGAAGGGCCATCTCAGAGCTTTGCGCGTTGTTAATCTGTTGAGTCGAACGCTGCCCTTGGGAAGGCCGGATTGATCGAAATCAGGGACCATTTTGGTGGGGCATCCGGCTTCACCTGCAGGCACAGGCCGGCTATCGTTGAATACTTTGTCGACGGAATAGTGAAGAATTCGGTGGATCCGGTCCATGACTTCGGGGAACGCCTCAGGAATCCAAGGGAACCGACCCAAGATGAACAAGGACTCAGGGAGAGCGCCAATAGTCAAAAGTTGGGTAAGCAAAGAGACCTTTTGCTCCAGCGGCTCTGGCAACTTGTCCTTGTCAGCCGCCTCTGTTGCGGCATCTTTTTGCTCGGAGTCGACCTTCTTCGGGAGGTCGCGTCGAGGGGGTCCCGAAGCCGGGCTGTCGTCGTCTCCCTGAGGCAGGACACCGGCCATAAGAAGAGCATTCATGGCGCCACCCCGTGTCGTTCTTTGTTGCTCCTCGAGCTTCTTCATTTCCTTTTCGCGAATTACTTCCATTTCCTCGTCGGGAGGGGACAGGTGAGGGTAGAGATCGGTCATAGAAATAAAGCCAATCTTGATGAGAAGAGCGGCGAGGTAGAGTAGATTAGCGGGCAGAACATCGGCTTCTCCTCGAGCATCGGAGTTGTAGAATCGAAGTTTGAAGCCAAGAAGTTGCGCGGCTGTCCTGTTACCCGAGGGTGGAAGAGTCTTTGTCTCCTCTACCCAGTGACGCTCAATCTCGGCAACACCCTCCTCCCCTTCAGCACCGTTGGTGAAGGTTAATTGTTGGGCATCTGAATCGGCGACTTGCCGACCACCTAGCTCGAAAAACGCGTCAAGGTGAATCTCCCGTGCACGTTCCCAGAATGCGATGTCTCGCGCCATTGTCTTTTGAAGAATGATCTCCTCATCCTCCTCGGATGCCAACCAACTGGGATATTCGGGGGATGCCCAGAGAGGAAGACCACCGGTGAATACGGCGGGGCTAAATTTGAGGTGTGATCGGGGCCACCAGGAGCTGACGCGGAAGAACTTGACAAAGAACTTGAACTGCTTGATCAATACGGCTGCTGCAACATCCAGAGTAACATCAAGTACTCTGCCCACATCCAGGTCAAATGTTCCGATCAAGGCTTTGACGCGTTCAAAGGTCTGCTCGGCCATCTCGGGTGGTGGAGGAGAGACACTGCTTGTGGTGAAGAGCTCGGTAATAAGCTTCGAATAGCCCTCAGTCTCCTCTCGAAGCAAGTTGTAGTTAGCTTGCCTATAGAGAAGATTCGTTGCCTGCTTGATGCCCAGCTTGGCAAAGTTGTCTCTGATAAGACCAAGTTGCTGTAGAACTTGTGCATCGAGGACCTGTCGCATGAGAGCCGGAGACACGCCAGTAGCGATGAGGAAGTCGCGAAGTGTAGGCCGGAATATGGCTGGTTCATTGTCCATTACAATGGATAGCGAATCAAGTAAGAGCGTATGGGGTGCGAACGCGTAAGAATCCTTAATTATCTCCGACGTCTCGTCACCGATCATCTCTTTGACGCAGGCACCGGCATCGGATGGGGTCAACCGGGCTTCGACGACGGCATGGATGAACTCCTGGAACAGGCTCGAAAGTTCGGTAATGTCGACGTCTTCTCGCGACTGTTTGCCGTGCTGGATAATCTCATCCCGTCCGCGTTCGGCCCAGGTGCTCATCTTCTCGTCTGTGAGATTATCATAGCGGTAGTTCGACCGGACCGGGGAGGCTGGTCTCAAGACCGGCTGTGGAGCAGGCGTTTTGGGCGGTTGTGCGGGAGGAGGCGGTGGAGGCGGCGGTGGCGGAGGATTGGAACTGGGTCGTCGTTGAGCTGGTGATTGGTTTGACTGGTGGTTTGGCTGGTGATTCGACTGGTGGTTTGGGTGGGATCTGCCGAGGTTTTGCGATGAATCGCGACGGTTCATGGCGCGATGGCCTCTGCCGCGTCCACGTCCGGCGCCATCGTCGCGGTCGTGCTGGCCCATGGCTGTATCTCCGGGGCGATGTGGCGAGGATCTACCTCCTTCGACGGACAAACGGTCGGGTCTCTTGCGCTTCGGAGGCATGGCTCTCGAGGTTCGTGACGGTACGATGATTATCTCATTGGCGAGTCGGCTGGTCTAGCGGTCGCGGGAGAATGGTCGCTTTCGGGTAGACTAGAAGGAGGGGATGAGTCGGCGATGGTGGAAAGACGGAGTGAGGCGGTTGGGGGACTACCTCTCGGGTGGGTGCAGAGACGACGCGAAAAAGAATAACTTTTGGAGACAAAGGAGTTTGGAGAGGAGAAAAAGCTGCTTGCAAGGGAATGAATCTGAAAGAAAACAAAACAGGAGATGGTCGGTCGCGCACGTACAGACGAGCGTGCGTTGCTTTGGTTGGGTGCGCCCGTGTCGAAACCGTCAATCAAATGGCGATTCTCGCGTTTGGCGATGTGATGCGGCAGAGTTCACCTGCGGAAGAAGCTCCCTCAAGTGTCACGACGGTTTAGCAGCCTCACAGGGAAAACGTTGGTGACAAGGCTGCCACTGCCATGACCTCAGGCAAACGGGACAGTTGCGCACGGGCCATCTCCGCATTCGAATAATCGGTACGTACCGTTGCTTTTCGAATGGATTGCGTTCTCTTCCGCTCCGTTTCGGCACTAATCCACCGCGCACGTGACTCTCCTTCTGTCGGCCGCTTTAGGCCTTGAGCCGTCAGAGAAAGACTTCCGACGACCGGACCAGGACGCTGATTGGCTGAGTCAGAGACGCTCCTGGAGAAGGCGAGAATTACGCCATCGCAGGGACGGGGTTTTCTCTGGAAACTCACTGGAATCATAGTATCTTGTTTTGATTCGAACTGAGACTGACTAGGAGCTTACTATCTGCTTGGATCCAGTTTTTTTGAAGTCAGACATCCCTTTGTTCTTGGACGGGAAGATCTAGAGCTCGTCTTGTCTTGCAGATTCCTGCCTGCCTCTGCAACTATCTATATACGCTCTGCCAACGCCTCTCTTGCAGAAAGAAAGGACGCAACTGCATCATGGCCCAAGAGAAGATCGCCAATGGCGGCTCGCGGATGCAATATGGTCAGTACTCCTTCTCGCATTGTCTTTGTTCCATGCCTTGTCTTGTCCTTGAAAGCCGAGTGGCTCTGTTTCTCCGAGTTCGCGCGCGATACATTTCCTATAGACAAGGCCGGTGGCTGAGTACCTGTAAGAAAGAACGCAATCTCAGCCTGAGAACCCGTTTGCGGCTCTCATCCCCGATCAGCAAATAGCCATTGTCCCTGAGTTCACGCTTGAGTCCGGGGTGACCCTCCACAACCTCCCTGTCGCATATACGACCAGAGGCAAGCTCAACAGCGAGGGTAACAATGCCATGGTCATCTGCCATGCGCTCACTGGCAGCGCCGATGTCAGTGACTGGTGGGGTCCATTGCTCGGAGGACCCGGTCGCGCCTTTGATACCTCGCGGTTCTTCATTGTCTGTATGAACAGCTTGGGGAGCCCGTACGGTTCTGCGAGCCCGGTCACGGCCAAGGATAACGACCCTAGCAAGGATCGCTACGGGCCCGAGTTCCCCCTCACGACCATCCGTGATGATGTCAAGTAAGTCGGCACGAGCTGGTAAGCGAGTGAATCTCTGCTAACTGCCCGCAGCCTTCACAGACTCATCCTCGATGATTTAGGTGTCAAGCAGGTTGCCGCCGTTATCGGAGGATCCCTGGGCGGCATGTTCGTCCTGGAGTGGGCCTACTTTGGCAAGGACTACATCCGATGTGTTGTTCCCATCGCCACGTCCAGCAGACACAGCGCCTGGGGTATCAGTTGGGGCGAGGCACAGCGGCAGAGCATCTACGCGGACCCCAAGTACGATGACGGATACTATCCCTTCGACGACCCGCCGTCGACTGGACTGGGTGCCGCCCGCATGTCGGCGCTGCTGACGTACCGGAGTCGCAACTCGTTCGAATCCCGCTTCGGTCGAAACACCCCCGATGCCTCCAAAGTACAGACCATCCGGGAGCGGCAGCAGCCGACCACGCCGTCGGAGGCGCACTTCAATATCCACAACGACGGCCACATCGTGAAGCGCAAGACACGGTCGCGCGACAACAGCGCGAGCGCAACGCCCAATGGGGCGACTGCCTCTCCGGCCGCAGAGACGGTTACCGACGTGGCGGATCCGCAGTTCCACGGTCCCAACAAGGGCGGTCTCACCGGTGGCGATTCGATGCCGACTTCGACCTACTTCTCGGCTCAGTCCTATCTGCGTTACCAGGGTGGCAAGTTCGTGAAGCGTTTCGACAGCAACTGCTACATCGCCATGACCCGCAAGCTGGACACACATGACGTGTCAAGGAACCGAGCGGGCAGCATCGCCGAGGCACTCGCCATGATCGAGCAGCCAACTTTGGTGCTGGGCATTGAGAGCGACGGCTTGTTCACGTTTGCGGAGCAGGAAGAGATTGCAGAGCACATCAAGGACTCGCGACTGGAGCGAATAGACAGCCCGGAAGGCCACGATGCGTTCCTACTGCAGTTTGAGCAGGTCAACAACTACGTCCTCCGCTTCCTCTGGGAGGTGCTGCCAGACATCATGAACAAGGACGGCGCGGCGCCCGAGGAGGCTGCTGTGGGACAGTTGACCAAGTCGAGCACCTTTGGAGAAGCTGAGGTGGACGACATCACCGCTTGGTAAGCGTAACGCAGCATGACACAACATAACGAGTGGCTAGTATGATGACGGAGTTGGGACGTCCAAAACTGCAGGTGTTGTCTTGGTTAGTGGAGATGTAGAGGATAACAAAAATAAAATGGATGGTCGTCTGCAACATTCTTGCCATATTAGACTCGCGAATGGAGGATAACCGGCCCTTCGCAATATCCCTTCGCTTTGAGTAAATAAGGACAAGCCTAAGCATGAACATGTCGAGGTGATCGGTGCTACTGTCCTACTTCGGTCATACGGCACAAGCATCACTGCAGCACGGTTCGACGAGGCTGGTGGAAGGGCGTTGGTAGTAAAGGTCTTTGATCGCTATACCATCTCGGAAGCATGTTAATATTGTTTATTGGCTTTGTAAATGGCTTCGACCTCGTATACAAACTACGCAGGTGAGGATCAATAACTTCGGTTTTCTGCACGTCAGTAACCTACCCTTCAAGTGGAACATCTTTGGTCGTTCGTCATTTCGACTTCGCCTTCTGGTCCAAAATGGAACCTTGTGTCCAGAGAGTAGGTAGCAGATAAGCATTCACTCAGACTCTTCAAGTGCCTAAGAACTCTAGCGGACTAGACCCTTTGTTACATAGTGCTTATAGAAGTCTATGTACTTAGTCGTTCAACGTGCTCTCCACGAGGATGGACAGTCTACCGGTAAGACGGTTAGACGCAGTCACAAACCAATACGACACATCAAAAAGCAACGCCGGGCAACTCGTAGATCGGTAAGATAGATCGGTAAGACAGATCAGGATGGTCGATGGCGAGGCACATCAGCTTATTCAAGGGCACAGACGCCCGAGAATCATACCCAACGCCCGACGATGCGGGGAAGAAGGCCATTGTTTGCTAGGGCGCTGTCATGGCTTCATTTCTCAAGCCAAGCCGCGTGATGATGGGGTTTAGCTGCGGTTTCTCATCTCTACATCCCACGCCCCACGGCGCACATCGACGCCCAGGAGGTTAATAAACAATCTGCGTTTGATGTAAACCGGGGAGCCGGTGATCGAGAACTGGAATAAAGATAACGATAGATACGGCGGGCCAGGGGGAAAGGGGACATGGGCGCTGTAGTTGTCCAGATGCCTATTTGGTCTTGGCCGCTGCTCTGAATGGAGGCATACCGAGACCGAACGGGCCGGGCTCCGTCGTGCGAAGAGACTTGCTCGGGCAATCGGGCGGCCCGGTGAAGGCACACTTCCGGGACCTGGGTGCGAGTTTAGTCCCGACGTTCAGATGCCATTTTGCCCATTTTCTACGAGGTCACACGTGCGTGGTCTGTAGCAGTCGCAAGACATCGGGAAGCGATATGATCCAGACACGCGTGGGATTAGGAGAGGTGTGGGCCAGCACAATCGAGGCCGCGTAACTCTAGGCAGTCGGTGTAGATAATTAGTCAATGAATCTCTTTGCATTGACTGGCGGGGAGACGTCAATCCGGTTGGGCGACGACAAGACAGAGACAAAATGCATCCACGCGCAAAGACCAGCAAATGGACTCTGCTGCACGAGCGTTTCGAGGCCCAGTCATTGTCATTGTCATTGTCATTATCATTGTTCGTCAGCAACCAACGAAGCAAAGCCGATACCGACTCCAATCACGGCGATGTCCGACCTGTTGCGACACGCTTCCCGAAAAAAACGTGACGGGCCTCAAAATGGCTTTTGCGCTGCGTGCCACCTATCTTGGCTTTCGGCGAGCTCACGATGGCAGAGTTCATAGGGTAATATACCTGCGGCCTAATTTGTCTGCTTGAACCTTGCACTCGGGCTCGTGACCTGGTCACCGTTAGGTATTACGTGGGAGAGCTTGCTAGAGGTATATTACGGCCCGGTCATGGCCTGGCAGGCTCGTTCATGCAGCACTGCGGGGAGTGTGAGGCCCATCAGGATGGGTGAAACCGCGGGATCACGATGTGCGGATCACGATGCGCAGATCAATCGTGGCAAAATGAACACAGACAGACAGAGGGAGAAAGAGACAGCGACGGTGATCACGATTTGGCTTCTGTTTCGAGAGGAGACAAGACAACGCCGAGTCGTGTGTGGGGAAGAGGAGCCAAGCCAGGGGACGCACACGTGGAGGACCGATTGGCTGTGTTTGAGATGCGACTTTCGGACCCCTGTCCATATAGAGATGCTGAGACGTGAGACATGAGAGAGAGAAGAAAGCGGACTATTCACAAGCGATCGCTCAGGGCTAGCTACGAATCGCATTCCTCACCGAGGCGAGCCTGACACTGAACCGCGTGTGTCTCTCGGCATGGTGTCGTCCCGGGGTTGTGGTTTTAGGCCCTTGTCATCAAGACACATGTAGGATGCACTACGTAGTAGATACGGACACTTCAGATCAGGCGTCTCGTTTCTTGAAGGGAGGCGACAGGGATGCAACGCTGCTGTCATCAGCCCAGCCAACGCTTCTGGCACATGGCATCCATCGGAGGCTGAGCAAAGACCGCCGGCGGGACTAGAAGCTGCGTGGAACACAAGGGAGTGAAGCTAAGAGAACGCCCAGGCCGCTATTGTGAGAAAATAGCCTTCAGGTGAGATGTGAGCATTGGACTTGGGTAATTAGGGCACCGGGCGATGGGTCAAGGCGCAGCTGGGATCTGAGGAGGTCCAGCCGTAGAGGACGTGTGTGCTGGATCCGTTAGCGATGTGACAAGGCTGGCACGACCCGGCGGGCTGGGATGAGGCTTGCTTTAGAGGCAGCTTGTGTGTGTGATTGTGTGTGATTGTGCGTGTGCGTGTGCGTGCGTGTAATTGTTGTGTTGTTCGGAGGCACGATCCGTCTCCATCCAACATCCTGCATCCGCTTTCCGACATCCGCCAAACGTCGGCGTCGAGAATAGGCAATGCCATGGTGTGATGCCCAGGCCGCTGCTAAGCCGCCGGGGCATGGTGTTTACGTACAGCAAATTCCCACCTTGGGGAGCCGCAGTACGTAAGGATATTGGTTCTGGCCTGTCGCACTACCCGTCTAGTATTTCGTACGTTTCCGTACTACGGTATGTCCTCGGCAGCACTGCAGGGAAACCAAAGGGAGCAAGAAGGGAGCGAGGCTGGTCAATGGGTTAGGTAATGAATGAATGATGCTTGGGGGAAAGCGTTGATGAAAAGAGGGAAATCCGAGGCGTCGGATTGGGCGCAGCGGAGGGTCGACGTCAATGTCAATAGGGGTGTGGCTAGTTCCACGGAGGCCAGGCAGATCTGCGGCGATGGAGGAGATTTATTTAGTCATCAAGCGAGCGAGCGGAATGAGTGCATGCGATTGTGTGCACGATTTATGTGTTCCCGGTCCCGATGAGATTGATGCATCGAAGCCTAGGTGGAAGGATAAGAAAGAGCTCGCCCGGCCCACGCTTCTAGAAGCCCAAGAGAATGAAGGCTAACCTAAGGGGAAAAAAAGAACCGAGGAACCCCCCCGGGGGGGACCAAACGGGTAGGTGCCTCCACTGAATCTTAGTGGGCGCCGGTGTCGCTGGACCACTAAAGAGCCACTAGGCAGCTAGCAGCCTCCCAGGACGGGGCCGCCACAAGTTTCGAGGGCCGCCGGCCAGTGCAACATCGCCTGGAAAAGGGATGGCGCACGCCCTACACCTCCTCTTTCGTGACGACGAATCGATTGGGTTTCCCTGTGACTTCGTACAAGTTCTGGGGGGGAACCTGGATGGTTGCGAGTTGTCGTGGCCGCGGCGCCTTAGTCTTCTGCAAGGCACGAGATCCAAACCAGCCAGGCAGTCAGTCAGCCAGCCAGCCAGGCCTAAGAAGGATCCGGATGCACCAGGCAGTCAGTGGATGTCACTCTGGATTCCAGAAGACGAGCGCGTGCATCTCAGAATAAAGTCAAAAGACAAAAGTCTCCATTCCCGGCGCTGGGAAGAAGTTAACCTTACTTTGGTCAACGCCCGCGGGGTGTCGGGATTGTCGTCCCCCCAGCACGCATCCGCCCGGCGTAAAGAAGCTGGCCCCACTAGTTATGCGCCCCCGGTCCGGCTACTGACTGGGAGGGTCAGTAAGCTTGGTTGGTTGGCCAGGGAGGTTGAAGAGGCGTTGCATTTGTTCCTTTTGCTGCACTTTTGCTATCCGTAAGATTGCTGTCTGGGCGCCTTGTTAGGCGTCCCGTGATGGAGAACGGGCTGGAGGCTCCGTAAATGAGGCCGCTGCACGACAAGAAGCCCGTTCCCTGGGCGGGCGAGCATCCACTGATGAACTGGATCTCGTCTTTCCCCTAGCGGATCCCTGCTGTGGCTACGCCCAATCGAGGAGGTGGGTTCTTTTCTAGTGGGCTTCTCCCTCGGCTTCCAGTGGCTCCGACTGGGTCTGGCGGGCTCTTACAGTGGCCGCCCACTGAGACTCTCCACTGGGCTCTCCACCACCACCCACCCGACCTCGCCCACCACTATTCACCAATGCAGCGGGCATCCACCATCCACCATCCGTAGTCCGCCCACCACCACCACCAACTTCGGCTCTTCAGAGTTACAAACAGTATTGCGCTCTCCCCTCTCGTCGTCTGCGCTTCTGCTCCTCTATTGTCCCCATTGTTGTATGGATCCTGGGATCCTGGCAGCGCATGGGTCCTCATTCCCTCCACTACCCTCCAAAGTCGTCCTCTCTCGTCTCTTCGCAGTCGAGGAATCAGACCGGCGCGCACCCCCATCTTCAACTCGTAGTCTACTTTGCACACCCACCTCCGTCTTGTCTCCGCCTCCGCCTCCATCCGCCATCCCAGCCTAGCATCCAAAACGCCATTTGAACCCTCTTTCCGACCGACGACCGATCCGTCCGTTCTCTCGCCTCCCGGGACTGTCGCCGTAACCTCACTCCGTCACCTTCACCTCCGCCTTCATCACCATCACCAGCGCCTTCGTCTTCGCCTGCACCTGCGCTAACCACCACCGATCGGCTTCTTCCCACCCGACGACCCCAAGCCCCCGAGACCCCGCTGGATGCCGCTGGCTCTCGCTCTTCTTCGTCCCCGTCTTCGTCTTCAACCTCGCCAAGAAAAGGCAACACTCACTCCTGCGCCCTCCACCATCGCCATCTCCACGGCACTCAGCCTCGACGACGCCCCGGACCACGGCCCCAGTCTCGCCAGGCAACAGACCATCTCCTCACTCGACCTCCACGCGGCTCCCACGGCGGTTGGTCACTTTCACGGATCCTATCCCAGCCTACGACTCTACGGTATCCAGCGCATACCTTGATGTTCATGGTCTCTGTAGTGTCTATGTCGCTCTCAATCTGATCTGAACCTCATCCCCCCAACCACGACCAAGACGTCAAAGGCTTTGCCTTTCGCTACCAAGCGACTAATGTCGTGGCTCACGGTTCTCTCTTCTCACGCTCCTCGCTCCCCATAACGCCTTCAACATGCCCGACATCGACGACATACTCCCCCCGCCGGCGAGTCCATTTGCCCATGACCGCACCTATGGCGGCAACAACGCCTTTCACAACTTCTGGAACGATTACTCTCACATCTCAGATCCTAACCTGCGCCGTCGTTTGGCCTTGTCAGAGATCGACAAGGTACCCTTTGGCCTATATCGTAAGTGATATTAACCCACTGGCAAGCCAGCCACCAACTGTACTTCGCTTTAGCGTATACTAATCTAACTTGCAGATGTTCGCGCCGTGTTAGTCGCTGGTGTGGGATTCTTCCTCGACTCCTATGACATCTTCGCAATCAACCTCGTAACAGCCCTCCTCGGCGTCGTCTTCTGGGGAGACAAGGACCCTCGAAATGGCTTCGGTGGCAACGATGGCTACTTGCCAGATCCCGTCAACCAGGCCTTCAAAGCCGCCACCAGTGCTGGAATCGTGGTCGGGATGGTGGTGTTTGGATGGCTCGCCGAGTAAGCCATGGTCTTTCCCTTGTCTTCGCACAACCCCTTTGCTAACCACTCGATGTATAGTGCCTTTGGACGTCGCCGTATGTACGGCGTTGAACTCGGCATCATCATCCTCGCAACGCTGAGCTGTGCGCTCATCTCATCAAGCCCGGCCATGGGCTCAACTGGCTTGTTGATTTTCTGGCGCATCATGATGGTAAGAGAGTCTGAAACCCTTCAGACTTGTGAAGCACATATCTAACGCGTCTAGGGCATTGGCATCGGCGGCGACTACCCGCTTTCTTCAGTCATTACTTCGGAGTAAGTAAACGTGTTCCGTTAGGCTTTCGTTGCTTGCTGTCTAGAAAGCTCCTTCGTTGTTTCATATGTACTGACTGTAATTTGATAGGTTCGCTCCCACGAGGTGGCGCGGTGCCATGGTTGCAGCCGTTTTCTCTATGCAGGGCCTCGGACAGCTTGTAGCTGCCATCGTGGCCCTCATCACCACCGTCTCCTTCAAGCAGGCTTTCGTCGACGTCCCCAACGAGGGCGCGTGCGGTTACGAATGCCGCCTGGCAGCCGATCGATCCTGGCGTATCATCGTTGGAGTGGGCGCCATCCCTGCCTGTCTAGCTCTCTACTACCGAATCACCATTCCCGAGACGCCCCGGTACACGTTCGACGTTCAGCACGACGTCGAGAAGGCCGATGCCGATATCAAAGCCTATGTTTCTAGCAAATCCAAGGGCCACTTCGACACGGTCCAGCAGGAACGCCGCATGCGAATCGCCGGACGATCGCTGAACCTCCCCCGTGCCTCCTGGAGCGACTTGCTGTCTTTCTTCCGCCAGTGGCCTAATTTCAAGATGCTTTTGGGTACCACGCTATCTTGGTTCTTTCTTGTGAGTTCACTAGTGTGGGGGGCTCTCGCCGATACTAACGTCCCGTGCCAGGATCTCGCCTTTTACGGCCTCGGGTTAAACAATACCATCGTTCTCCAGGCGGTAGGATACGGTAATGGTGATTGCTTGTACGACAAGCTCCACAACCAGGCTGTGGGCATGATTATCCTGACATGCGCCGGTTCGATACCTGGCTATTGGTTTGCCATCTTCACCATCGACACTTTTGGTCGCAGGCCTCTTCAAATAATTGGCTTCTTCCTTCTCACTATTCTTTTCTGCATCCTAGGCTTCGCATACAAGCGGCTCAGCGAAGGAGCCCTGCTGGCTCTTTACATCATTGGCCAATTCCTCTTCAACGCTGGCCCCAACACCACGACCTTCATTGTCCCCGGAGAATGTTTTCCCACGCGGTACCGGTCCACCGGTCACGGCATTTCTGCTGCTATGGGTAAGATCGGAGCAATCGTTGCCCAGGCCATCAGCATCCCCTTGATACGCCAAGGTTCCCCCGAAAAGTGCGAAGGCATTGACTGCTCTCCGAACCTGCACCGACTACTCCAACTATTTGCACTGTTCATGCTCTTTGGCACACTGGTCTCCTTCCTTATCCCGGAGACGAAGGGAATGACTCTCGAAGAACTCTCGGGCGAACCTCGAACCAGTTACAACGCTGGCTGCAACGGCAGCATCAGCCTTGGATCCCCGAAGATGCGACAGTGGAACCCGTTCCGTGGTGGCCAACCCGCCGGATTCTCTTACCCGCGGTCAAGGGCAGGCAACTTCTCCAAGAGGAAGATGGATCGGGTCGGCATCATGACATCCCCCGAGCTCATGGCCGAGACCACACGACTACGGAGAACGCACTTCTGGCGGAGGCGTCACAAGGCCAAGTCGAGCAGCGAAGGAACCCACGAGATCGCGCTGAGCACTCGAAGTTCAGGGACCGCCGACGACGAGATCTTCCCAGCTGGGCCTCCGATGCCCATGAGCAACGGTCCTCCCCAGCCACCTCCAAGCTGGGGTGCAGGATGGGGCAGGGTTGACAGAGGAGGACCTCCGCCGTTGTTAAACGCGGTTCAGTTGCAAGACGTGGGCATGCTGTTGTCCAAGTAGCCCGTTTGTTCTTTTCATTCGGGTGATTTCTTCACAAAATTTGGCTGAGCCATACATTTGTCACTTTTAGGCGTTGTTAGGAAACTAGGCTGGAACATGTGCTTTTAGACGATGATACCTTTTAGATTTGCATTTCGAATTGCCGCATCGAACGCGGTCAGCATAGCAAGGGCGGGAAGCTCTTTGGAGGGCATGAACCGGCGGTGGATGCCCGACGAGAGGAACCGTACATGTATGGGTACAAATGAAATAACGAAGCCGAGACAATGTCCGCTCTGAAAACCCCGACTCTTTCTGGTTGCTGTGTCGTACTTGGTGATGTCGTTTATGTATGCACTATTTCCAGGTTCGTTTGAAAAAGGAGTTCGACACGACGAAGAGACGACGGGAGAAGAAGTATACATTAGTCGTTACATTTTGAAATCGTAGCTACCTAACTAGGACAACAAGCGCTGTCTGTTTTAGTCTCAGAATTATGGAGGCAGCGATGTAAAGAGCCGCCGCCATCTCCGCGAGAACAAAGATTGTCGATAGGGGCAAATCGCGTAAAGGCAAAGCATCGGGACCAGTCAAGGAACCACGATCCGTGTTGACACCAGTAAAGGTCATGTTCTCTGCAAGATCAAAAAAAAAAAAAAAAAAACATCGGAGGGACCTTCAGCGACGTCAAGTCGTAGACATTATTGCCCTTCGTGAACAAAGAGTGGCTCGACACAAGCAAACAGCAAAATTGGGAAAACAAGAGTGTCGACAAAAGCAAGCTGAACGCCATCCAATACTCGACTACCAAGTCGACGTAGCGACGCGAACCTCCCATTCGGCAAACGAACAAAAAAGAACAAGAAGCTGCAGCAACGCGCCAGAGGCCCCAGCAAGCCAGATACACAGCTCTCGAGCGGACAGATTGTCCTACGAGCGGAGGATCTCCAACGCCTTCGTCAGGTTCTCAATCTCCATGGTCAACTTTCTCCGGCGCTCGCGCGAGACCATGTCCTCGCCGGCGATGGCGTCCAACTGGTCGGGCGTCATCTTCAGGACGACCGTGTCGGAGAGGACGTTGAGAGGACTGTCGGGCGCGTGGAGCAGGAAGTGGTGAATGACCTGCTGGCACAAGACATCCACGAAGCGGCTGCGCGCGATGTCGTAGTAGGAGAAGAGGACGTCGTGAATATCTTGGCGGGTCGCCTTGACGGGGTCGCCGTCGCCCAAGGCTGCCTTCAGCAGCTTTGTCATTATTTCGATAGTCCTCCAGGGTGAGCCCTCGCTGCTGTCTTGTTCAGCTTCCTTTGTAAGTTTCTCATGGCGAGCGCGCTTGTTGCTGTCTCGAGTTTCCCAGAAAGCGGGGTTGTAGGTCATGGCCGTTCCCTGAAACTCAACATCAAGAAGGAACTCGGCATGGTCGACAGCGCGTTGATATCTCTTCTGGAGATCCTCAAGGAGGAATGCCCAGAGTTCATCGCGTACTCCAGGGTCGGTACAGCACTTCTCGAGAATAGTGTGGATGAAGTGGTGAACGACCAGAATCGCGTTTGAGACATGGGCGCGAGCCATGGGAGACCACTTCTTGGATTGCTCCTTGAACGTGGTAGGGAGCATCTCACCGCTGAACTACGGGTTTGGTCAGCAAGTCGAGACAATTCAGGCATATGCTTAATACTTACAGTACCCAGTTCACCGCCTCGGGAGGTCACATACTCGTGCTCAATGTACGCCAGAATGTCCTCCTCCAATGGATCAGAGCAGCTGTAGGGCTCCGAGAGAATCCCATCTAGCTCCTCCTCTCCGAGCAAAGGAATGCTAAAGTTTGCTTCCTGATCGTACAGATCGTCGCGCTGGAGGGGCGGCTTATCACCATTCAGACAATCGACATTGATCGGCTCAGCTGACTCTTCTAATTCATCTGAACCATCTGCCGACGCGACGTCGCTGGCTTCAAACTCTCGGGCGTGGCCCTTTTCGTACACAACCTGCGAGAACCGCTCGTTGATCTCTCGGATCCGGGTGATGAGCTTCAGATCAGGATTCTCGCTGAAAATCTTGTTGCGGTTGTAGTAAGCGTCCAAACCTTGGTCTTTGGTTTGAGTGAACCGTCTGGCCACTTCGCCGATGAAAATTCGTTGCTGATCGGTCGTAGCCCGAGACTGACCCATGTCTTTGAGGTGTTCGTTTTTGGCCTTGAGTTGGCCCGTGAGGTCGGCTCTCACCTTTGGGAACTCGCTTCGAGTACGGTCCATGAGGAGCTGCTGAATACGAGTCTTGAGAGCAGGTATGCCCAGCCTATCCGCTGGGAGTTTCTGCCATGGGACATCCCTGAAAAATTCTTTCTCCTGGCGGTCACGCTCCTCGGGGCTAGATGAAGTGTCGTCCGCGCTGCGGTTCTTGACAACACAATAACCGAGCTGAAGATCGCGGCGTCTCCCCTGGACGAGATCGACGACGACTTCCTTGGTAGCATTCTCAACCGCAAGATCGGGCTTGGTGAGAACACCCAGAGTTCTCTTGCCCTCTGGATCCGCATCCTTGGCGTAGGTGAGGATCTTCTGGTTGGCAATGTCTCCGTTGCAAGGAACGACGGCCAGGATGATGGTACGGGATTCGTTGATGTATCTCTTGACCATGTCCTTGACGAGGCTGATGTCATCCTTCGTGGTCACGCCGGGCGTCTCGTTCTCGAACATCCCTGGGACGTCGATGACGGTGAGGTGGTCCTCGTTGGGGCCGCTGATCTCGACTCGCAGAACGTCGCGGCTGAAAGCCGAGCCAGGAGCGTCAGGGCTGGATCGGATTTCCATGACCTCAGCAGCCTAACGGAAGATCAGCGGTATGTTTAGGTACATACTAAAATAAATACCACTTACATCGTTGAAAATCTTCTCGAACTCGGGGGCGTCGAGGTTGGAAGCCACCCGTCTGAAGTTCTTGGCCTTGGTCTCGTCGGCGTCAACGGCCTGGATAGACACGACAATGCTCTCGGTTTCTTCGCGGCGGCAGATGATCTCGGTGGCGTGGCGGGTGCAGAGGGTGACGGAGCGAGGGAAGTGGAAGCCTGTGAGAGACTCCAAAACACTGGACTTTCCGGCACTCTGATCACCGACGACGACCATCTAGGAGAGTTGTCAGTGGGAGGTCAAAGTGTTTGGGATGTTAGGAGAAACATACCTGGGGAAGAGGGACTATCTCTTGGATGCCGAGCTCTCGGAGCTTGTCCATCTTGTCAAGCAAGGCCCGGTTTCCGAGCCCCCCACCGGCGTGGGAAGTATTGGAGATCGTCATGCTGATAGGCGGTTGGTATCCGGGATGGTAGATGGAGTCTCTTGTTGTGTGGTGTTGTGTTATTGGTTGTGCAACTGGTGCGAGATGAGAGTAGATGAAGAGGATGCAAGAAAAGGTCCAGGAAGAGAGTCGGTCCTCAGGTTTTATACCCAGAAACAACCGAGCAAAGCTGCATTCACCTGTCGTGAACAGAAAGCGAGAGAAGCCCTGCCTGGTAACCTGGGCCAACAGTGACTGGCAAGTGCTTGCAGCTGGCTTGAGTGCTAAGACCCACTCTGCACTTTTTCCTATTGGCAATCAACTCTATCTCTCGAGTGACGACTATATCTGGCCGATGAGCCAACGATATGAAAGCAGGCTGAGTGATAACGCGGGAGGCCGACCTCATCTCGTGCGCCACAAAGTAACCGTGTTTCGGGCCTGCACGTTTCTCGATTTGGTCATGTCGGGCTAATTTCGTGGTTTCTGCCTGGCCCATTGCGCGGTGTTGGTTGTGATGGTTGTGTTGAAGTTGGTCGTGAAAAAGGTCGCTCGACTTCGCCTCGGTGTCGTTCATGCGACCTCTCAACCAGAGAGGCAGCCAGTGAATCTCCAGCCACAGCCGTTTTTCTCATCTTTGAAGATCAAAATCGCCAACTATGCCTTGCGAAGAAATAGTTGATGCTCTGGGCAACTTGAGTTCCCCAGCATCCGACCGGCCTTACCACAGAGAGACAATCTCACTGATCGAAACCCCGCCAGCACCACCGACGAGCTCCGACCGGCCCAGATACCAGGCATCCAGCATCTTCAACTCCACGCCGCCTGACTCCGGCGTTGGCTCATCCCTGTCGCCGGCCTCCAGCGCCGGGTCCACCAGGCCAGGCGACGCCGCAAGCTGCGGCTGAGGCTGCACCGCCGTCTCGAAGGCCTGGATGTATTTCTCGGCGAGCTGGTGACGGCTGGTGTAGAACTGCTTGGAGAGCGATAGGCATCGGCGAGTTTCGGGGGCGTAGACCGTCGGGTTGCGGATGAGGTCGCTGAGGATGGGAAGTTTGAGAAGCATGCTGAGCGTCATTCCGACAACGCAGAGGGCTACATCGGTTAGTTCGACGCTCGATTTCGCCAGGACTCGGATAAAACTCACAGATAACTACATGGTTATTAGGAACCCCGGCGAGCACCAGAAGCTCACTCTCGCGGCTTATGAGGTCCATCAACTCAAGGCTTGAAGTACAGCACGCATCAATAATGCCCCCAAGCAAAGCCTTAGCCATGGCCGTGAGCGGCTTTCCAGGGTGTACTCGCACAACCTTCATGATCGCCGCTCGAGCTAGGAGCGCCTTCGTCTCCAGATATCGCACGTGCAAGAGCAGAGCCTGTCGTCGCAGCCCCATCTGGTCCTGGGCGCCAACGAAATCGATATGGAGGTGCCTGGGCAACGAGCTGTGCCACTCCTCGAGCTCTTCGTCGAGTTTCAGCGTCATGCTGAGAATGTCGGTTGTCGAAGCTATCGTCTCGGGCCGGTTCCGGTTGTCAAAGTATAATTTCTGGATCGGCTGCAGCACTGCATCGGAGAGTTTCAGTGCATGCACGAAGGAAGATATCCACGATGGAGAATCTGGTGGTTGGCTTCTCTCCAACTGGCGCGAGTGGGTCTCCAGCTGTTCGTCGTCGACTTCTGCTGGAAGGGTTCCAAAGCTGGGACTAGAAGTCGTTGAGTTACCGCCATGGGCCACGCTTTGCATACTAGAGAACCCGTTAGCAAAGCCCGAGAAGGCAACGTCCCGTTTCACCCACCGAATTAAGAGCACACAAGAGCACCACGTCCTCCTGCGCTCTTCACGCTCAGCCGCAGCCTTGGCTGGGAGGTCGAGATGCAGTAACAGCCCCTCGGCCAGCCGATGCGCCAGCCCGGCCAACACCCAGCTCTCCTGGAACGACCCGCTGCGACGGAGGAAGCGAGCGTGGATGACCAGGGCCTGAACGACGGGCAGAGACGGCGCCGAGACGAGGTCCGAGAGGAGCAGCGTCCGCGCCTGGTCGTGGAAGTCGGAAGCCTCCGTCGTCGTGGGATTTCCGCGCCCGGCTTTCGAGAGCTGTCCGACCGCCAGCATCCCCAGCAGCAGGCCGAACGTAGTCGCCAGCTCCGTCGCCTCTGCGAAGGGGATGTCCCGGCGGTACCTCGAGTTGGACACGGCGATCAGACGGTGGTATCGACGGATGAAGGACGGGCGGTGGACGACCGGCATCGTGATCCAGTCCAGGTCGAAGTACTCGCCCAGCAGGTCGTCCATGAGCTCCGGTGGCGGCAGCGCTATCTTCTCCAGCATGAACGCGGCCTTGATGTTGGTCGAGTACGAGCCGAACGACGACTTGATCGGGGAGACGTCCTCCAGGTCGTCGGTCAGGGGTGGGCTGGTGCCCATCTGGGCTGAGGGTTGTGAGTAGTGGTTGGCCGATTCGTGGGCCATGGCGAGCGAGCCGCTCCCGCCTGAAAACGCATGGAAGTCCGCTTGCATTGGTGTAACAGCGTGGTCCGCGGGCTTTGGCTGCAAAGGCAAAGGGCCCGGCGAGTCGAGGGGCTTTACCCAGGCGTCATCCTGCGAGGGCGACGAAGCCGTCAAGAGATTCTGATTTCGCGCCACCAACATCTATGTCACACGATAAGCATCGGAATTGCACGACCAAGCACGTCCAACTCACCAAATGCTGTTCCCTGGTTTCGAGTTCCTCAACGCGCGTCTGTAGCATGCGGATATAGCTACAAACAGAGTGGTCAGCCAGCCAGCCCACTTACACCCACCACCACCCCCGGCGCGTTTGCTCACCTTCGGGACGAAGCAATGGAGCCCTCGTGCTCGATCGCCGGGTACACGCACTGGCCGGCGCTCAGGCCGCGGCGACAGCACGAGTCGCAGACGGGCCGGCCGCCGTCGCAGCGGATCTTGCGATCGCGACACTCGCGGCAGGCCAGCGACCGGGCTTTGCAGGCGCGGCCCGAACGCCGGGCGGCCGCCGAGGGCGGCGGGGACGCCGACGAGGAAGCAGCCTTGGCCTTGGCCATTATCGAGGGAGAGAAGAAGGCGAAGGGACGACGTTTGGAAGGGGGAGGGCCGTTTGGGACTCGTGCACTCTGGGAGCACAGTTTGATGGAAGTGAGGTTTTGGAAAGCCCATCGGCCCATCTGTTGGTCCTCTATCTCTCTCCCTCTCTCCCACAGTGGATACCGGCAGCGGCAGGCGAGTGGCACTCGCCTCCCGGCTCGTGGCATCGCAGCCGGCCGCCGAGATCCCGGATGTCGGCCCGTGTGGGTTCGGCGCTGTGGGGGACGGGCACCGGATGTCGGCTCGTCGGGGCATCCGATGGCGAAGATGGTGTCAAGCGCTGGGGGTCAGGCCGCGACAAGTGAATCATGCAAATAGATTCACCTTGGCCTTCTCGACATGATCCGTCATTTGATCTGATTATTTGCTCCTCCGCATTACCGTCGCGGCTCGGCGCGGCCTGCATCTTGCTTGCACGCACTCCACACTTACACGTCAACACCGAGATACCGGTATTGAGTTCCAACCCGCAGCCCACAAATGCCATCTCAAAGGGTCCGACGAGTTCGCTCCACTGTCATTGGGCGCTATGATGGTCGCCTAGCAAGCTCCAGATGGTCACGGGCCGTCGGTCGCTCCTCGAAGGGATCCCACACAGTTGCCGCTTAGCGGGCGATCAAGTACGCATCAGCGTCCAGCACCAGTGAACCAGTGAACGGAACCAGAAATGCAAAGCCTGCCAAATCATATCCAGGCACCTTATCTAAGGTACGCACCTCAGTTCAAGCAGGTCCCCTGACGTAAAAGTAACCGTCCGCTCCAGCCTCGAGTACACACACAAACACATCCAAACTACCACATCAACACACACCAATCCCAAAAGTAAACAGCTAAACCCTGTC
Organism: Neonectria magnoliae; assembly: GCA_037954305.1. Classification (NCBI taxonomy): domain Eukaryota; kingdom Fungi; phylum Ascomycota; class Sordariomycetes; order Hypocreales; family Nectriaceae; genus Neonectria; species Neonectria magnoliae. The sequence goes on along the minus strand of JAZAVK010000117.1, from coordinate 96,497 downwards.
CGAAAATTTTCCCCAGACGCAATTACGCCATCATGGAAAGCGAGGCCAAATCGTAGCCACGCCGTACGTCGTCGGCCTGGGCTGCCGACTTCCGCGTCTAGGGGTGTTTGTGCTCATGCGACCACCCGAGATCGCATGGCCAGGGGTGCTAGTTCCACATAGGTCCGATACGTCATAAATTACGAGGCCTTGCTCCACGCGCCTGGCACGGCCGTTTTGGACGGATCAAGTGTATTAGGTATTAGCCTAGAGATAACGGAGTGTCCCAGGTATTATTGAGAATTGGGAATGCTTTTTACTTACTCAAGCCCAGAGGGCAAGATAAATCCATTCATCGGCAACTTGACATGACCAAGAAACTCAGTATTCACAGTATGAAGTAGGTTCACCGAAACTGCACAAAAGTCTAGGTCACGCGAGCTTTGGTGCTTTAGAAAATGTCTGATAGATGGATTGGTCAAAGTACATAAATATTCGGTTGATACGTCAACCCAAGATCAACAAGAACTCAAGTTTAAAGGTGACCACCAGGCCACCCGTTGATGTCACTCACTTCCGAATCGTCCGAAATAAACCCGAGAAACTCCTCTGCCAGGCGCTCGCAAGCTATCCATGGCCCTGCGGTACTGTCCAAGTTAAAAATAATAAAAGCCGTACGTCCATAAAAAAGAGGGTATCAGTGAGACGAAGAGAAGAGGAGCAGACACGAGGGATTCGGGACTGGCAAGAAACATCAGTCGTCCTCCCAGGTTCCTTCTACCTCTATCGTCGTGCCCAGCGCCTCTTTTCCTTGACGTATCATGTCTTGCAGCTGCTTGTTGAAAGCCGCAATGCGCACGTCCGCATCTCGCTCCTCCATTTTGCGTCGAGCGGCGAGGTGTTTGGCTTCAGCGGTGAGACGGGGGCTTGCATCGGCTCCGCCGCGATTTGAGGCTGTGGACGCATTGCTGTGCGAGCGACGGTGCCCGTGAACGACCGGACTCGGAGACGGAGCGACCGAGTTCCGACGCCGGGAGGGTGCAGGCTGGGGAATCTTGGTGGGTGAGGGAGAGCGAAAAGAGGCGAACGAGGCAGTTGAGGCGGTCGAGGCGGGGCGACCGGAGGGGAGAGACGACGAGGGTGCGTGAGACAGGCGGCTGGATGAGCGACCAGGGGGGAGAGAGGGTGATGGTGCGTGAGATAGGCGACTGGATGCGCGGCTTGCGGGTCGTCGGTGGCTAGGGGTCGGAGTCGGAGTTGAGGCAAGACGAGATGCGGGAGTGCTAATACGTCGGCCAGTAGTCATGGAAGGGCCGCTGTTTCGTGATCGCGGAGTCGGTCGCTGAGAACGGCGCTGAGGAGTCTTAGTTGGGACGTTTCGATCCGAATCCCCAACGATGACCCAGTTCCGGCCCAGATCGTCTCGGTGATCGGTGTGTCTGCGTTTCGTAGCAGGTCCTGTCGGCGTGGAAGCGCGGCTGTCAATGCGTTCCTCGACGGGCTCGAGCTGAGGTTCCATCTGGGGGAAGCGCCCTGGCATGTGATGGTCGTCAGAAAATTTCTCATCCAACGAGTGTATCTCCCGAACTCCTTCGGCCGTGACCCGGAACGCCCTGCCACCTCCGGCCTGAAATCCACGGAAGGCACCGGCCTTGCAAAACTCCCACACCTTGCCGACGACGCCGCCGAGTGCAGATACGGCGAGGCTTCCCCATCCCTGGGAGGGAACGGGCGGAGGGTGGAGGTTGAAGAAGGCGGTAGGGCCGTCCATATTGCGGTCTATCTCGTCGCAGGTGCGCTTCAAACCAAGAGCTCTGCGATAGTCGGAATCCGAGTATAGGCTCTCGTCCATGAAGTTGCTTTCGGCGGGCCCACCGTTCGGGGTGCCGAGCTGGCCGGCAAGGTGATAGTGTCGATCCTGGTGTCGGGTGTGTGATGCGGGGGTGGTGAAGAAGCCGTTGCCCTCCATGTCCTCGTCGGCGGGCATCTCCTGTGAGCGGGAAATCTCATGGCGATGACGCTTACGCTTCGTACGGGAGTCGACGGAAGCCGCGGCGCGCGGGGCGTAACCGTAGGATGCGCTGGAGCTCGGGGAGATGGGCGGGCGAAACAGGCCCGGATGGACGCCCTCGGCCTGGAAGGCGCCGGGCATGTGGAAATGCGAAGGGACTGTCATGGCGGGTTTCGACAGGAATGCGAGGCGAGGCCGCGGCGTCGCGCGCGGCGTGGGGGAGGAGTTTGGGTTCGCGGCGACGAGGAAACGGATCGGAATGGCGCCGTGGGCACGGGAGAAGGGAGCTCAGCGGCAGCCGAGACACATCTCAAGGCTCGCGATCTGGACGCGGGACGGGCCTGGGATAAGTTCGCTTGCGTCTGTCTAAGCGGACGGTATTTAGCGATGCGATCCAGACGAACGAGAAATGGATCTATCGTCCGTTCGCTCTCGTGACTCGGGCGACGATGGCGCGTGGACTGCGGGAGCGAGCGAGCGCGTGAGTGAAGGTTTCAGCGAGGAGGTGGTGGTGGTGGCGGCAACGGTGGTGGTTGGCCGGTAACTGAGTTGTTGCCTGCTGGACTGACGGAACCTAAGGCATTCGACGGCCGGCGGTTCGTCAGCTTAAGGTTGGTAGGCAGCTAAGCGCAACGGCCGGTGATTGGGCCCAGGTATTTCTCCGCGACAGCTCCTGTAGTCGAGTTGGCCTCGTTCGTCGGTCGTCGTAGTCGTAGCAAGGGAAGCGTCCTGGTAGGTGAAGTGGAGAGGATGGCGACGAACAGGAGGAGATAGGGGAGCCCTGGACTCGAGGAACCAAGTTGCCAAGGCCCCTAGTTAATAATGAACAGCCCAATTGTACATAACTCCCAAGGTACGAGGCAGAAGCTGGACAAAAAGACCCAACTAACAAGAAATTACCGATGCCGCTAAGGCGTGGATGCGGCGGGGGGCTCACCGCTGGTAGCCCGTACTATGTAGTTCCTCGCCATTTGGTTGGGGAGACGGGCCCACTCGATCGCCAGGGTTCAGTGGTTCGTTCGCCTGCAGCTTGATTGTTTTTTTTTCCTGCCGGTTCGTCTGTTTTCTTTTCGCCGCCCCCAAAAAAAGATCCCCCCATGGTTGCTCTGGGCGATGGCGGGCTAGCAACAAACAATAGAGGGGCGGGCATACTCGCATGATCTCATCAAGTCATCTCGTTGAAACCACCACGGTCCCCTGTAATGACAGTTAGTGCTCTGGGTATCACAATGCTTGCACAGTACACTTCGTACATAAATCATCTTGCCCAGATACGTCAGAGTTCAATCCGTCAGCCACGTTTCCGTCTGGCACAAGACTGTTCTTATTTACGCTTTTACGTTTACTTTTACTTTTAACCGTCTTGCTTGCATCTTCAGCTGTCATTACTAGCTTGATCGTTCGTTTAATCATGTGCCTGTTTCATTTCGTAGACCGCATTCCTCGGTGTATGCCGTAATGGACACTCATGAGTCTAGACGCCGCCGGTATCCCTCCGCCCAACAACGAAAAACTGAACATGTCGAATCGATGTCTTCTAGTACCGAGTCCGTTGCCAGTACCCTTCCCCGTGAGGAAATATCCCTTTATATCATTCCCGTGCGTAATACTCGTCCTGCTGTCCTCGAAGATCGACCTTGACACCGCCGTCCACGCCCTTCTCCCCGTGGACATGCTCCTTGGCGCCCCAAAACTCCTCGCGCTCCCTCAGCACGTCCTGGCCCCAGGCTTGCATCTCCGGCAGGGTCATCTTGGTGGCGACGTAGGCGAACTCGCCCAGGTCCAGCTTGCCCTGGCCGCGCTTCTCGTACTCGACCATCTGCAGCAGCAGCTCCATCTTGTCGACGTCGTGCACGAAGTGGCTGTCCAGCGTCTTCGAGTCCTCGTACTCCTGCCAGATGGCCCGGATCTCTTCGCCCGTCGTGCCGCCCGCCACGTTGCGCAGCAGGTTCTTGGTCAGAAAGTCCATCGTCTCCGCCTCGCGCCGGCTCTTCTCGGGCTTGGGCACCCCGTCGACGGGCGTGATGTCGCCGACCAGCAGCTCGGCCATGTCGTGGATCAGGCACATCTTGACGCACTTGGGCAGGTCAAGCTTGGGGGCGAGCGTCGCCGGGGCGAACATGGAAATCATCGACATGCGGTACATGTGGTCGGCGATGGACTCTCCCCTGTTCCCGCCGTATATCAGCACGTCGCGTTCCTATTCCGATCCCCGTTCCTTGCGTTGAAACCCGCCCTTACCTGAAAATCCCAAAGCGTCGCCATCCTTCGCGCTTCGTCGTCTTGAGTCGCTCGAGCATGTGGAAAAAGGGCAGCGGGGAGGACGATCCCTCCTCAGGCGCACCGCCAGGCACCTCCTGGATCGCCTTTTCCACGGTCCACGGGCCGTCAATCTTCACTACGGGCGTGAAGCCCAGGTCTGTACAGCAGCATTGTAAGCAGTCTGGCGAGAGGCGCGCATCCTCCGCGACGTACTGGAAATGTCTACATCGCCATCCTTGCCCTGCTCTGGCTTCGAACCCATGTCTGCGACGCTTGCTCGTGACGGGGTTGTCGTAATCTGTGTGTATCGGTGGGGGGCAGATGCTGCAAAGTATAGGTAGGCGAGAGGAAGAAGGGCACACAACGAGCGGCGGGCTTAGGTTCTCTTTATAGTCCGGAAGAAGAAGAAATACGGTCGTATTCGTGTGATTGACTGATTGCTTCTACCCAACAAACAAGGAGACAAACGATCAATGGGAATTGGTGGAGGAGGGAAACACGGCGCCGGATTTGATTGCGACGATCCAGTCGAAGCCGCGGCCGCCGGCGAACTCCCAGCCCAATGCCCAGTGGCCAAGGTGCAAACGCTGCCCAGTGCAGACACCGCCAATGGTCAGCGATAACAGTGGCTCTCTCCACTAACTGCAGCCGCTAGCCACGGGCCGTTTTGCACCAGTTCGCGGTGGAGCTAGAGCAAACGTTTGTGTCATGCCCAATGCGTTGCAGCAAGGGTCCGTTCAGCGGTCTAGGGTAGTCAAGTTGGCACGGGACTGTCACTTCTTCCATACCTCCCTCAATGTCGCTATAATCCAAGTGCATTTACTAGGCTTCGCTTTCTAAGTTGAACATCATGTCTGAATCGCTGTTTTCCTGAAATTCCCCTCCCTTCCGCACTGTCCATTCAACCGTTCACCCTGACACTAGTCCAGTACGGCGTCAAACTGTTCGAGAAGTGGCCCTCCCCTCAACGACTGCTGGCATGGTTCGAAAAGCCCTACTGTTCATTGAAACAAAGCTTGCGTTCCTGGTACGGGGATTGTTGTTGGTGTTATTCCATTGCTGACGCCTCCAATAGCCGTCATCACGATGCACATCCATCCCTCCAACGTTGATTTCCCGTGCACGAGTAGGTCTGGGGATCTGAGGCCTGCGCATCGTCGAAGTGCCGTCGAGGTTTGGGCTGCTGGGCTGAGAGCTGGACTGGGTAGTAAACCCGTCGTTCGTAAAGTCGACATCCATGTTTAGGCCTATCGGCTCACCGAACATGTCCGTTTCATCTCCGCTTTCCAGGTCCTTTGCCCGAACGCGGGGACCCCGGATTGTTCTGTGAACGACCTGGTAGACCCATCCGAAGCCTCCTCGGATCAAGGCGAATAATCCCTCGCACATCTGATGAACCTGATCAAGCTCGAGTGTTAAAAGGAGGGCACCGCAACCGGCGAGAAAGTTATCGTAGCTGAGATCCGGGACAAGTGCCAACACACCATTGACAGGCCGAGTGATCCAGGAAGAAATCATGCTTAAGGTTGGTGTTGATGGGTTTGAAGTATGATGGGCGAATGTGGCGGCGCGGTATTTGTAAGAATTTGTGATGATCGAAGCTGCAGGCTGCGCCTTAGGTAGTGAGACTATCGTTGACTGGGAGGATAAGAGTGGTGGTGAAGCTTGAACAAGAAGAGTTGGCTGAAGCAGGGGACGGAGATGGTCTAACTGGAGATGAAGTTACTGTAGGAACAGTTCCTTCTAGCTGAGAAGAGTTAACATGGAAAGTCCAGAGAGGTGCTTGTGTACTTCCATCATACAAAGTCCGATGGGATGAGGATATGTATAGGACTTGCCTTGAGCCATCACTGCATCTCCTCTGTTAATTTTTGTATGGAATGGACATCCCAGTCGAGTTGTAAGGAGCCTGTGTGCATCCCCAAAAGACAACCCGGATACATCCCTTCCTCAACCTACTAGTAATCCTCCCACAACTCCTTCCGATAGCTCTCCGTCAACCTCTCATCCGGCCCGTACACCTCCTGCCACCCCTGGAACCCGCGCTCCAGCACCACCACCTCCTGGCCGTCCTCGCCCTTGGCGTCCTCACCCATGGCGCGCAGCAGCCCGTCGCGCTCGCGCAGGTACTTGAGCGCGGCGCTGGGCCCACGCTGCTGGCTCAGCGCGCAGTGGAACACCACCGTCTTCTTGTCCTTGAGCCGCCGCACGAGCGTCGCCATCATCGCGTCCAGCGTGTGCGCGGGGACGTTGGTCGAGCCTTTGATGTGCCCGCCGATGTAGTCTGCTCGAGTCAGCTGTCTGGGCATATGGGCAGATGGCACGGCATGGCATGGACTTACCGTTGTCTCGGACGTCGATGATGGCAAAGGTTGGGTCCTTGGCCTCGCGCTCTTCCAGGATCTTCTCCGACAGCGACTTGGCCGTCAGCCAGCGGAGGTTCGCAATGGTGGTCATCGTGTGAAGCGATTTCAGAGCTGGTTTGTGGAAACCGAAAGATAGCCGCATAGAGAACGCAGTGAAAACGAATTCGAGCGTGGAGTTGGAGCTAACTTGGCAAGCCTATGAGAGTGGGCAAGCCTATGAGAGATGTCCAGCACACCAAACTGTCCGACGTTGGCGGGGTTAGTGGCGTCGCGGGGTAGATTGTCCACCAACTCCAATATCGTCACTGAACAAAAGGAGTGAGGTTCAGGATTAGGTTTGCAATGCTACTCGACACTCTGTAGGGGATTTCATCACGGTTTGATCATGAATTCTGGTATACAGAAAGCAACATCCTACAGTGACATGTTCCAAAAGACAGCCGTTTCCATTCAACGCCCCCCCAAAGGGTATTCATAACATCCGTTCTCACGCCTTGCCCACCCACCCCGAGTTGATAAAGAAGTCAAATATGCGTCCGCCCTTTTGCGAATCCAGCCGGCAGATCTCCTTCGCTTGCTTCTTCTTAAGAGTCCCGTTCGTCTTGAGGGCTTCCTTGAGGATCTGCTCCTTAATCATTAGGTACGGCTTGGGTTGCAGTCGAATCACCTCGCACAGCTTGGTCTCTTCAGGGGTGAGTAGGTGAACGTCTGGCGCGTTACCCTCGCTCAGCTGCAACGGTTGTACGCCAGAAATAATCTGAGGGACGTATTTCTGCTTTGCAGGCACATGTCCATTTGCGCCGTTGATACCGTTGACGCCGTTGACACCATTAGTGCCGTTGACACCATTAATGCCATTGACGCCATTAGCACCATTGACGCCGTTAACGCCGTTGACATGCCCGTTGGTCAATGGTTTGACATCGCCATTGACTACGCCATTCGTCCCTGTTGCCGTCGCCGCCGCGGCGTTCACCGCTGCGTTTGACAACCGGATAGGCAGCTCGGGGGCAACGAGCAGAGCTGCCCCACTTGGGGGTTCTGGTGCGACTGGCTGCTTCGTTCGTTGGACCGAGGCTAGACGCTCGCGATCCATGGACCCCATAGGTATCGCCTTCTGAACACGCTGCGACTTGTCTAGCTCGTACTTCTCGCCGCTCTTGAGGTCTCCGATTCGATTGGCTCGCCACTCTTGCAGCTGTAAGATGGCCTGTCGCAAGTTGAGTTCATCTTGGAGACCTTGGTTCAGGTCCTCGAAATCGTCATGGTTCATCATCCGGGCGAATGGCTTGGCCTTTTGTAGTAAATCCTTCTCTTCCTTGGTTCGCTTCTTCTCAGTCTTGGTATTTTCTCTATAATCCAGGAGGTTATGCTCGAAGATGACCTTTTTGCGCTCCACACGCTGGGTCAGCCGACAGTTGTAAATATCCATAACGGTCAGCTTGAGTTCCATTTCTGGCTCGAGCTCGCCCGTTCGCGGATTTAAGCCATCGCCAGGATCGAATTGCATCAGTTGAACAGCTTCTTCGGCCTCATTCGCATACTCCGTCTCGAACTCGAGACGACCAGGCATGTAACCCTGGATCTCATGACAACTCGGGACACTCGCTGTAGGTTTTGTCTTGGGCTGCAGGGCCGGCGCATTCTTGGCGGCTTCCCTTCGTTCCTCTATTCGCCTCTTCTTTCGTGCTTGGAACTCATCACGGGGGATCTCGTTGGCAAGCTCGCAGTCGTGGGGGCTGCACCGCTTCGGAAGTGGAAAGCGAGGTGAGTCGACAAATGTCTTGAGGTAGTGATCGCGGACCTCGTCCTTTTCGCGGAATCCTCCAATGTGGTCGGCGATGTCTGCCCAGGAGCCTAGGCCGTATATTTCCGCGCCCTCCAATAGGAGAAGCTCCTCGTCCGCGCCCCAATCCCGGTCGAAGATGGGGAACGAGTTCTGCTCGATAACACGGTAGGCATGGGTGGCCGGGTTATGTGAATTGCGTGCCTCGCCATTGGAAAAGCACGAGACGCAAAGGTCGAATTCGCTACAGACAGGATCGGCACATCGAATGCGGACCTAGATTGATATCACCACCATGTTAGAACGACTTCATATGATGTGGAGATGAATAGCCGGGGTTTCCCCGAGCTGGCTGGACACGTCCGGTTGCGGTTTCAAGGCAGCAGAAAGCCACTCACTGTAGATGTGATATCGGAGGAGCAGACGTCGCAGACGTACTTGACTCCTCCCTCGCCGCCCCTGGTGATCGTCTTCTTGCGTATGACGCCCATCTTTGTCCGATATCTCGACGGGCGGGGAGCTTGATGACGCCCCCCTGCTTGAGTCGCACCACCAAGCTAGAGACGGCGGCAGGCGCGACGGCGGCGGGATAGCGGTATAATCGGGATGCGCAAGTGATGTGCAAGGTAATGCGACGCGAAATTCGATGGAAAATGCGGGTTCGGGGTTGTGGTTGATGGAGATTTGATGGGCTGCTGGTCGCTTGACGTTGGATGTTTGGGCGCTTCACTGCCTGGAATGGGTGATGGGTCCCGTAATAGGACGAAGACGAAGTGCGCCTCCAGCCAGCAGGACCAGACCCGGGGCAGGCGCAATGCTGGGGTTCAAGGCGCGCCCCACATTTGAGCTCGGGCAGGCCGCTCGGATCTGTTGATGATGGAAAGTCACGTGAGTTAGAACATGAACAAACAATCAAGCAAGCAAGGCCAGGGGAAGGGCATAGGCAGAATCCCATTCCCACCAGCTGTAAGGCCTTTGTCTACAAGTTGCAGCCTTGCACCTTTGGATGGAAAATAGACCAGGCACAACTGCGATCTTCGTCGGCTTTCGGGGGTCCCTTTAGACGAATTGGCGAAGTATGATGACAAACACTACGTGACTCGGAACCACCGCCTCCGCATGACGTTGTCAGTCAAGCCACAGAAGAGACCCCGCCATTCGGTGAACACTGAAGCGAAGCCAGGTGATGGAGGCGTGGAGGGAAGTTACTTATGGAGGAGAAGAATCGGACGAGTCTCGTAGGAAGGTCTGATTTTTTCTGTGCTGTATCACTCTAGTTTCTTTATAATTCTAGGGAAAATGTCAGGGTTTAAGAAGATCACGTCCGGCTGGTGAAGTGAGAGTTGTAGGAGCCTATAACGCTGAGACGACATGGTTAGCCGATGCGACAGGATGGCATCTCGTTCCTTTATGAGTACCGCCACCGGTATATCGGCACCGGAGCTGGTGGATCGTCTTCTGAATACTTGGAGAGCCAAGCCATTTTCCAGTCTCCAGATCAGCACATGGGTGAAGCGTCAAGGGGGTGGAGGAGGGTCCCGGCCTGGACGTCGCGACCAATTCGCATGTCTCTGCGCCGAGAACCTCGCCGAGGCGGCTCCATTACCACACGTTATCATTGCCTAGGTGAGTAGGTGGCAGGCCGTTTAAGCGCACCCATCCCAGAGCCCAGATCTCCACGAGAGCCATTTTCCGAGCTCTGTCTTCTTTTTATCTGGCCGTCTCCCTCTGAATTTTTTTTTTTTGGGGATTCCGTACGAATGCACATTGGACATTGCGTGTAGTGAGCAGAAGCCTACAAACTTAGCCCCTCTTTCGCCGTTGCTTCCACACCACGCCACGCCGTGATCTCGACTGTCATGCCGGACCAAATCCTCGATGATATTTCCCACCGGAGATACAATCCGCTGACGGATTCCTGGCTTCTGGTTTCCCCTCACCGAACGAAGCGACCCTGGCAGTGAGTTAGCGTGGAATTTGCCCACGGTACTTAGAGACTACCTGTGCTGACATTCCCCAGGGGACAGCAAGAAGCCGCCGTCGCAAGAGAGCTCCCTGAATATGACCCCACGGTGCGCTTTTCGCACCCCAACTAGAGTGCTTCTGATCTGACACTGCCAGTGCTATTTGTGCCCCAGAAATGCGCGTGCTGCGGGGGATAAGAACCCTGACTATGAAAAGACATTTGCCTTTGTCAACGACTACAGCGCCGTCAAGGAGCAGCAGCCCGACTATGAGGCCGAGACCTCTTCAAATGGTGCATTGCTACATCTGGCGCATACCCCGTTAATGTGAGCTGACCATGCAAGCAGACCTGGAATCTCTCCTGCTCAGAGCCCAGGGAGTAAAGGGCGTGTGCTATGTTCTCACTTTCTCGCCAAAGCACCACCTCACCTTGGCCGACATGCCTGGAAAGAATATCGTTCCCATTATTGAGCACTGGACGCGCATCTACGCCAACCATCTCTCCAAGTCGAACCCGCTCAGGGCCGGAGTGGAAAATCTCACCGTCTCTTTGCCCAAGGAGGCAGCCCCTTCTCCCAAGGAGGACTATCGCTACATGCAGATCTTCGAGAATAAGGGCGCCGCTATGGGTTGTTCGAACCCGCATCCCCACTGCCAGGTGTGGACGACGTCGACGATGCCCGAGGAACCCGGAAAGGAGCTCGCGCAAATGACCAAGTACCGCGCTCAACATGACGGCCGCCACCTGCTGGAGGACTATGTTAAGCTGGAGGTGGCAAAGGAAGAGCGAGTCGTTTGGCAGAACGAGTCGTTCGTAGTGGTGTGTCCCTGGTGGGCAGTCTGGCCCTTTGAGGTCCTCATCCTTCCCAAGCGCCATATTCGTTCCCTCATCGACTTCAAGGACGAGGAGCGACTTCAATTCGCCGATGCGATCCAGGAAGTCACCAGGAGATACGACAACTTGTTCGAGTGCAGCTTCCCCTACAGTTCCGGAATCCACCAAGCTCCCCTAGATGGAACCGCCGAGGAAATTGACAACGCCTACCTCCACATGCACTTTTACCCCCCCCTTCTGCGATCCGCCACCGTCAAGAAATTCTTGGTTGGGTACGAGCTGATGGCAGAGCCCCAGCGAGACATTACTCCCGAGCAGGCTGCTGCCCGATTGCGCAACTGTTCAGGAGAGTTGTACCGAAACAAATCGACGTAGTCTTAGAAGAGAATTGTAGAATAGACCAAGACATGTAGCCGACTCTATACATCTGCGAGAGTTACTCTAGATCTTCCGATGCTGAGAAAGCAACCCTACCTCTAACCCTTTTGACTATCCGTGCTACACAGAGCAGAAGTTGTTGTTTAGTTGAACTCAACATAGTGATCGCGTACCAGGGGCATCCAGATCAAAGAGAGAGTGGCCAGAGTAAAAGGGAACATTTGGGGGACACCAAAAGTCATGCTCTTGAAGATGAACAGCTCGGTAGCAAAGTGTCCCAAGGCCACAAGGTAGGTCCAGTAGGCAATGGTGTAGACCGGGCCGATGTGCAGGTTGTAGGCGGCGTAGCAGCGCACCACACAGGTAATGAGGGTCCAGGTGCCGAAGAGGCGACCGGCGAGGGGCGTCAACTGGTCGGTGGCTTTGGGATCGTTGTGGGCGGAGATGAGCTTCGCGGTCGAGTCTTCGGGTTCGAACTTGGCCGTCCTCGGGGGCAGATTCGGGTTTCGGATGAAGCGACCGTTGTAGACTCGTCGCGAGAAGTGCAGAGTTAGATAGCTTTGCAGCGAGTTCCCGATTGAGGTAAGGGAGAGCTGACATGCGGTGAGTACGACCCAATGAACTGTTGGGTTGGGGCTGGAGTGGGATAGCTTACGATGATCATGTAGTAAGGCAGGATGCCCTTTGCCTCAGGGAGGAGCGATTTGAGGAAGTCCATTGCGATGTTTGTGACGGGAGTGATTGAAGAGTAGCGCAATTGGAGTTGTGGCAGGCGATGTGCAGCTATTGTAACGGGAGGATTGATGTTTAATGTTTGGACGGAGATTGTTTGACAGGCGGTTGCGGGACAGGCACCGCACGCTTGGCCGGCTCCTGCCGACAGCTCCAGCGCGAAGTCCCGGATGCATGTGCGTATTCGTACTTCGGGTCCATTGAAGAAGCTTGGGCCACCCGCCTCAACAAGCGCCAGGGGTGAGATTGTAGAGGGGCAGGTTTGGCAGGCAGGTTCTCAACAGGCCGCGGGCGGTTCTTGAACACTTCCCCGGATCGAAGCTTGCGACCCATCTCTTTTTCTATTTTCTACCACCAACATCCTGTGTCTCTCCACTTGATCATTCGATACCGACATCAACACCGACACCACAATCGAAGTCATGGATGCCGTTTTGGATGCCGTCCTGGCGATCCTCCAGCGCGTGCCGCAGCCTGTGCAGTGGGGGCTCGCTAGTATCGGCGCCCTCGTCCTGGGCTCTAAGCTGCTGAGCTACCTGCAGCTTGTCGCGGATGCCTTTGTACTTGGAGGCACCAATGTAAGGGTTCCAGCATCTCTTCGTTACTGTCCCGGTAGAGTGGCTTCTAACGTTTGCCTGCTGTAGCTCCGAAAGTATGGGAAGCCCGGCACCTGGGCCGTCGTCACCGGTGCGTCGGATGGCCTCGGCAAGGAATATGCTGTGCAGCTCGCCGCCAAGGGCTTCAACCTTATCCTCGTTTCCCGAACCCAATCGAAGCTGGAGACTCTTGCCCAGGAGATTGAGCAGAAATACCCTGGAAAGGGCCTCCAGGTCAAGACCCTGGCCATGGACTTTTCCCAGAATAACGACGCCGACTTCGATCGCCTGCGTGCGCTCGTCCAGGATCTCGATGTTGGCATTTTGATCAACAACGTCGGCCAGAGCCACAGCATGCCCGTGTCCTTCCTTGAGACTCCCGCAGAAGAGCTCCAGAGCATTGTCACCATCAACTGCCTCGGCACGCTCAAGGTCACCCAGGCCGTCGCCCCCATCCTGAAGCAGCGCAAGAACGGACTGATTCTTACCATGGGGTCCTTTGCTGGCTGGACCCCAACCCCATACCTCGCTACCTACTCTGGCAGCAAGGCCTTCCTCCAGCAGTGGAGCATCGCCCTCGCATCGGAGCTTGCTGACGTCAATGTCGATGTGTATCTCGTCCTGAGCCACCTGGTCACCACAGCCATGAGCAAGGTTCGCCGCGCCAGCCTTCTCGTCCCCAATGCTCGTCCCTTTGTCAAGTCTGCCCTTGGAAAGATTGGGCTTGGTGGATACCAAGCGGCGCCCTACACCTATACACCTTGGTGGAGCCATGCCTACATGCTGTGGTTCATTGAGAACATCCCTGGTGTCAACAGCTCCATCACTGTCGGGCAGAACAAGAAGATGCACATCGATATCCGCCGGAGGGCTCTCCGAAAGCAGGCTCGTGAGGCCAAGAAGGAGTAAATGCATATACGTGTAGATCCAGAGCGCTGGAAGCATTCATGCGGTCAATTTGATATGGGAGATGATTCAAGGCGAAAATGGGGCATTTACTGCTGTCTGGAGCTTCAAATTTCCAGGACTGAAAGTATAAGTTAAGGAGGAACCAACGAGATTAGATTGGAGTTGTTTGCTTGAGGTGGATTGAATGAATCATCTGTATCGATGATAGGCTGCTCACGGTGGCATTGTAGCTTAGGCACTGAGCTTTAGGTGGCTTTAGGCAATGAACTTTTACCAAGACAACATTTACTGTTGCTACGAAACGATGTACACATTCTATCAAACAAAGAAATCCAAGTAAAGCACCTGTCGTTTTTGTGTTTTTGTGTTTTTGTGAGACTAAAGCACCGGCTAGTACCTACGCGTCGCAGTGGAGAGATGTGTTTCTCAGCCTTGCGCCCGAAATGGTCCTAGCGCCTTGGCCCCAGTCGCGAAAAATCCGTGGCCATCCAGCCTCCCCAAGCTCTCGTCTAAAATTGTTTACGGCGAGCATCTCCGCCCCTGCAAACCACCTCGAGCCCGACGACGACGTGACGAACCCGACATTGACGAGCCTCATTCCGCGACGCGAACGATCCAGGTCCGCCATCGATCAATCTACGACTTCTCTTCTTCGCGAGCCCCCCTACATGATCTGCCGACTGGTGCTGCCTGCTCTACGGGATTGGTGAAGCTGCACTCTAGGCCCCGGCGAGGGTCGTTCTGCTGGCCATCATGTCGTTTCCCCAGACCACTCCGGTGCGGCCAGTGCCCGGCGCCTTCTTGAACACGCCGGCCGTTACTTCGAGATTCCAGGCCGGCTCTGATCCCGTGCGCCGACAGCTGTTCGCTGGGTCCGACGGCAGCCAGCCGACAAAGGGCGTCAGTTCAAAGAGCTCCACGACCGCGCCTACATCACGAAGCATGGCTGCTACAATTTCTTCTTCTTCTACCCCTATACCAACCAACCGCGACGGTCTCGTGTCGCCGAGCATCCTGCCGCCGCCGCGATCCGAGAATGTGCCTCCTGTCGTCAAGGCGGCCAGGGCTATCAACTCCTTCCTACAGGCCGACGAACGTTTCCCAGACCTGGACTCATACTGCAGACGTAGGTTTTCGCGCAAAGTATTGAGACGATGTGCTAACTCGCGCGATAGAGGGCGCATCCTCCGAATATGATGTTGAAACCGCCGAATCGCCCATCGCCCCATTCCACAAGACGCAAATGTATCCGATCCCGAACCAAGTCTTTGATCACTATAATGCGGGCGAGCTCCAGACACTCATGGGTCTCTTTGCTGAGATTAACCACGCGTGGGTAGTCATCGACAACTCGCTGTTCCTGTGGGACTACACCCACACCGATCCCGAACTCATCGGCTTTGAGGACCAGGCTCACACTATCCACGCCGTGGCACTCGTACCTCCGAAGCCTGGCATCTTCGTCAGCACCATCACGCACATCCTGGTTGTCGCTACTTCCTCAGAGATTATCCTGTTGGGTGTGTCTGCCACTGATACCCCCTCGGGGACGAAAGCGGTGTCTCTTTACCAGACCAAGATGGGCCTACCCTTGCGCGGCAACGATGTTCGCGTGATTACTGGATCTGCTAACGGACGAATTTTCTTCGGAGGAAGCAGCGACATCGACATCAACGAGCTATACTACCAGTCTGAGGAGAAGTGGTTTTCGAATCGGTGCGGTAAGATCAACCATACGAATCCTGGTTGGTCCTCAGTTGTCACTCTGCAATCGGGCTTCTGGTCGCAAAAGTCGCCCGAGCACCTTGTGGATATTGTCATTGACGACTCACGAAACCTCGTCTACACTCTGTCGAGTAGATCGACTATCCGAACTTATTACATGGACGCACCCGATCGATTGAACAAGGTTATTGAGAAGGAGAAGGTGCATTGTCTTCGTGACATTGCTCACATGATTAGCCACTCCAAGCTTTTGAATGACCGGGCGACCATCGTTGCTATCAGCCCAATTTCCAAGCAGGAGGCGTCGAAGCTCCATCTGATGGCTCTCACCAACACTGGCTGCCGTCTGTTCTTCAGCGCCACGAACGCTTCCTCTTACCTCTACGGCTCCCAGTCCAATATGGCACCGCAGAGTATGCAGGTCCAGTTCATCAAATTCCCTCCGAGCAAGGCTCCCCGACGATCTGGCTACTCTGGCGGTGAAACCGTCACCGACTTAGAGTCTCCTATGTTGAAATACAGCCGACAGGGCGCGCGGTTCGCTCCTGGATACTTCTTGGATTTCGTCAGCCGAGATTCAAACCCCAACGCAGATTCTCTTTTCGTTTCTGGGCCAGAAACTGGACGCATTAAGGAGACGTCGCCGACTACACCCCTGAAATACTTTGAGAACGCAAGTTGGATCGATATTGGTAGCCGAGCCGAGGCTGTCGGTTTAATTACGAAGCCTTTCTCGGCGGCTGGCCAGCCCTTTGGATTCGGTAACGAACTCGCTGTCCAGTTCGACGACCCGCCCAGCGAGTTTGCTGTTCTAACCAACACTGGTGTGCACATTATTCGACGGAGGAGGTTTGTGGATATCTTTGCGTCCGCCATTCGGGGCGCTGTGGGAGACGAGGGTTACGAGCAGGTGTGTCGACGCTTCATTCAGCTCTATGGCCGCGTGGAAACTGTCTCGACTGCCTTGGCGGTGTCTTGCGGCCATGGCGGTGACTCAAGGCCAGGCGCAGCCCGCGCTATCGACCAGGCAACAGAGGATCGCGCAAGGTCGGTATTCGTTGACTTTGGTGGACAGCCCACTATCACGGAGACTGATGGCACGTCTCTGACCACCGACTCGGTCAGGCTGTCTTCCCGACATGACGCCCTGGCACTCTATCTCGCCCGCCTGATTCGCAAGCTATGGAAGGCCCCTGTCATCCAGCCTGGCGCGTCGCCAACAGGTGGCATCATCATCAACTCAACCATCCCTCTGTCAAAGCTGGGAACTGTCCAGGAGAACCTGGAGAGACTGAGGCGATTTCTTGATGCGAACCGGGGGTTGATCCAGGGTCTGTCAGGCCCGTCGGACCTGCAGCATGTGTCAAGCCGACAAGAGGAGGTGGCTTTGCAGGCTGAGCATCAGGCGCTGCACGCCCTGCAGAAGCTAATGGAGAGCATTTCTGAGGGCATCTCGTTTGTGCTGATGCTATTCGATGAGCGCGTAGCCGACATCTATACTAGACTGGATGAAACCGCCCGCCAGCAGCTCAGGGATCTGACATACGAGAAGCTCTTCTCGCAGGCAGATGGCAAGGACCTCGCCAAGCTACTCGTGAAAGCCATTGTTAACCGCAATATTGAGAGTGGCTCGAACGTAGAGACTGTTGCCGACGCTTTGCGACGGAGGTGTGGGAGCTTCTGCAGCCCAGACGACGTGGTCATCTTCAAGGCGCAAGAGCAGTTGAAGAGGGCCTCAGACCAGCCCCCAAACACCAACCAGTCGCGAAGTCTCCTACACGAAAGCTTGAGACTGTTTGAGAAGGTGGCCGGAAGCCTGACGTTTGCCAACCTCCAGGGTGCTGTTACGCAGTACGTCGACCTCAAGTACTATGCCGGGGCGATCCAGCTCTGCCTGGTGGTCGCCCGGGAGAAGGACCGGGGTAACACAGCCTTGTCGTGGGTCAACGACGGGAAGCCGTCAGCTGATCCTAGGGCGAACGCCTTCAACGACAGGAAGCGTTGCTACGACATGATTCACGATGTTTTGCGTCATCTGGATGCGGCATCGAGCCTTGAGCCCGAGATGATTGACGGGAGGTTGACGCTGATCGCTACCAAGAGGCTTGAGGCCTACGACGTCGTCAACGGTTCCGATGACGAGGTCTTCCACTTCGACCTCTACGAATGGTACATTCAACAGGGCTGGACGGATCGCATTCTGGGCATTGAGTCTCCGCACGTCATCACCTTTCTCCAGCGTCTTGCTGGCACAAATGTGGAGCACGCTGATTTGCTCTGCCGCTTCTACACCAACCGGAATCGCTTTTTCGACGCCGCCGAGGTCCAGGCTCAGTTGGCCAACTCAGACTTCCCAATTGGCATCAAGGACCGCATTAGGCTGCTTAGTCTTGCCAAGGCGAATGCTAACGTTGCGACCTCGGGTGTGAGCCGCCAGCAACAGCAGCTTCTCAACCATGAGGTCACTGAGCTGCTGGAGATTGCACACATCCAGGACGACCTTTTGGAGAGGCTGAAGGCGGACGAGCGGATCGACTCGGATAGGAAGGTGGAAATCCAAGTCGCTCTCAAGGGGAAGATTCAAGGTCTTTCGGAGGTAAGATATCCAGACTCGGTGACAAGGATTGGGTGGCTGACACTATCACAGCTTTTCAACGACTACGCCGACCAGGCCGGTTACTACGACCTCTGCCTACTCATCTACCATGCTGCCGACTATCGCAACCATATGACCATCTCGGGCACCTGGAGTAACCTGATCCAGCAAACCCATGATGAGATAATGTCCCGGCTTGAAAACTCGGAGCCCGGGATGCCGTCACCCCCACTCCCCTACGAGTCGGTGACGAGCAAGATCCAGAACATTGCTCATCGAACATCCCTGGACAGCTTCATCTTCCCTATCCAGACCCTCCTCCCCGAGCTATGTCGGTACGCTGTGGCTTACCAGCAGGACGCTACAATCGGGGCGGATCCAACTTGGCCCGTTCAGCTGTTCCTGACGTTGGGTGTGTCCCACGACATGATTGTGCGCGTGCTGGAGAACATCTTTGACACACAGGACTACGGATTTAGCGGCTCGGTGCGTAACCGCATCATAGAGCTGATCGTATTCGTGGTGAACGACTGGACGTCGGAAGTCCGCAGGCGGGGAGGCGGAGGCAAGGGCGGGTCGATTGGCCCGTCGGTGGTAGAGCTTCTTAAACGGTGCGACGCGGCGTTGCCCCCGCCCGGACACGGGAACAACGCGGGAGGAGCGGATCTGGCGGATGTGAGAAGGGTTCTCAAGTCGCTGAAGCGGGAGGTGGATGGACTGGCACAGCGGGTGACGACGGGGACGCTCAGATTCGCCTGAGGGGATGCTGGGAGATGCGGTGGATAGCAGGCTTGAGTGGCGTGTTTCAATGTGTTAGGCCTTAAAGGGATGATGGATATGTTACAGGCGCCAATGGCATGGTCGTGCGTACAGGCAGGTCTATTCGTACTGTTGTAATTATACAGGGGGGGGAGATTCAGAGCCGTCCCTCGAAAGCAAACAAGGAATAAGAAAGGAAAGATTGCGTACCAAGCTTCAAACGTCGGAACCCGCAGCCTCACCCACGTAGTCACCCCCGTGCTGCGGTGTGCTCTTGGCAGCCCATTGCCCACGGCAGTTAGGCCAGGTATACAACTGCGACGCAGCTGATTACACGATGTGGAGTGATTGATTGCCGGGCGAGCGTCACCATGCCACTCGAGGCGTTCACGGCGAAGGCCTCACCTTAGAGTCGGGGCCTCACGCACGCCGGAGTCGCACCGAATAGGGAACGTAAAAAAAATCAAAAAAAAAAATTCAATACTACTTTTCCCTCTTCCCCACTCCAATTCCCGCCACCAAGTTGCTGCAGGGCGGGCTTTTGTTGGTGTTGTGTTTCCCACGCGCTGGCGCAGAGGTGAGGCGGCCCGCATGTTGCTCGCCTCACTTTTAGGGGGCCAATGCTGAGCCGCCCCCTGGGCACACGACGGGTGGGAGGAATTCGCCGGTCATATTTGTTGTTATTATGATAAAAAAAATTGAATTATTGAGCGCGAGGCTTTGGGGGCTGGGCTGAGCGGGTATAAGTGCGAGGCGGGGGCCGGCTTGGAGTGTTTATTCTGCTCACGACACAATAACACAGCCCCGAAAGGGGAGCATACACTGCATATCCTACCTTAACAGTTTCTTGACCTCGGTCACGATGCCTTATACTTGGCGGCTTCGACCGCTTCCAACGCCTCGCCATCGCTCTACGGAGTGAGCTGGCTCCTCCCTGTCAACGACTACAACAACAGATAGCTGCGATGCTACAGCTCCAACAACAGCACCAAAACTACGTTGACCGCGTTCACCGAACGTCCGGTCCTTTTCCTGGCGAGCCCCCTTGACAACATATCTCGCCAGGCCCACGTTTCGATCAGCTCTCCGCTCGGGCTCTCCAACCCAAAGCCAAGCCCTTGCAAGAGCTGGTCCACCCCGTGTCGGCCCTCCAAGTCTCCCGCCAGGCCCGACACATCTTGACACGACATGAAGACGGCGAACGACACTCCAAGTCAAGGCTATGTAAGAAATAATAGAGAACAGCAACTTCCCTTGAGGGTTTTAGTAGTGGAGGTTTCAGGGGAATAAGAGGTTTCTGTTCGGAGTTTGGAAGGGCTAGAAAAGAGCTGGCGCTTGGTCCAGCTAGGTTAATGAGGAACTGTCGTCGCTCGCTGTGTGCTGCTCCTTCGTGGTTGATGTGATTTGCGGATAAGGTGACTTCCGGCTTTGGACGTTTGAGGGCGTGAAATTCAGGGACGTGTTGGGTGATGATGTAAGATCGAGTTGGTTACGTCCAAGAAGGAGTCTTGCTCTTATTGGTGCTGGTGTGTGGGTGTCAACTGAGTCGTCAACTGACTGTGCCATCAAGGTGTTTATTCAGGCTGCCTACCAAGGTAGAGTATCGCTGTTTACGCAGCATTCTATTGCCGTTTAAGACAGGGACAGGTAGCATTAGACTAAAACTGGTAGTTTTATCGGTTTCGGTTGAGCTAGTTTGAGAAGTTTACATCGGCAACCCAGGTGAAGTCGCGGCGACTTTTCGGAAACTTGTCTGCTATATATGTTCCACACTATGCATGCCGCATTCACTTGGCAAGCAATTCAACAACTTCTTAGACACAACAGCAAATCAACTTTACCTTGTGCAAAAATGACAAGCGAACAAGGCGCAGCGGCCAAGAATCTTTCCAAGGTCTACTCGGATGTCGACAAGCCCGGGAATGAATACCTCGTAGCCTCCCATGGAGTGGTACGCGGCCTGATAACCCCGTTGCTCTCGCAGATGGGTCTTACAGAGGAGATGGCCACCCTGCGGATTTGTTTGATGCTGCGTGCGGAACTGGGCTCTTCACGCAGGAAATCCAGGACACGATTCCCAAGGACGTTCTCGAGAAGAGCACGATTCTGTGCGGCGACAACTCGGAGCAGATGGTTACCATTGTGAAGAGGACGATTGCTGCCGAGGGGTGGGTTAATACAACGGCTACAGTGCTGGAAGTTAGTATCACATCCAAAGGCCGGGATCAATGGGGTAAAAGCTCTTGATTTCTATCTATCCTAGCGGGAAAGGAAGGTCTTTAAATACATGATTTGGTCCGTAGGAAGGGATAGGAATCGTGTCATCTAGAGCGATGAGAAAGGAAGGAAAACGTGTCATCTAGGATGACTAGGTTGTTGTCACTGAGGTAAGTAAAGGCGGCTTTCCAACAGCAGGTTCGTTGGACGCTTGTTGACTTCCTAACATAGATAGATGCTGGCGTCGATCTCCTGCAGAGCACGATGGGGCGATTGTGAGTTGCTACAACGAAAAAGGTAAGTACGCTGTACCTGATTCGAATCGATTTAGGGTGAGTGGAGCGCGGGGAACAACGGCAGGCTCCCACCAATTCGACCAGTCCTACGGAGTACAGACGAACCACTTCCGAGTGACTCAATCTTGAAACAGCCTCTTCCACCTTTGCTAGGTCATAGCGAAAGTCTCCTTCGGCACCCCTCAGGATCCTGGGTTGGCGACAACTCAGCTAAGCCTCAATTCTTCTGTGAGCAAGGCACTCTTCAGGCTGTGCGGTGCGCACACGCACCACAGCCCTGAAGACATGCTAGTTCGCGTGTGCGTATCTGCCGTACAATATATAAGCTGGAGATTCCCCTCTCCTCAGCCTTCCAAACGAACTTTCTCTCTCTCATTTCTCTTCGCCGGCAGGATTTTGTCACCATTGCCATCATCACTCTCATCATCATCATCGCCATCGTCATCACCATTAGAAGAAGACTTGCGACGACATCTGGCAGTCCTATCAACATCATCTTTGCCTTAGCAGTCCCTTCTCCTTATCCACTCAGGAAGATGTTTCTCTGATCTATCTATGCATTCATTTTTTACCCTTTTTCGTCTCCCAAACGCTGAACTAACGGCGAAATGGGATACTGCGACGAGATCCTCCGGGCCAACAACGACGCTAAGCGCCGACAATTCATCGGGAAACTGCAGGCAGCAAGAGATGACATCGTGGCCTTTGTCAACGACCTTCTGGGATGGGAGGGAGCCGGGAAATACTACTGCTGGTTGAAAGGCTCGTTCAATATCGGCTACGTCATCAAGCGTCCGGAAGGAGGCGGCGACGACGGCAGACCCAGCTCGGTCTTCATTCGATTCCCCATTCCCAGCCGTACGTACTTACCGTAGAGTGCTAAGAAGGTTAAGAATAAGGTCATAGTTCTCGAGTACCTTCACGAGCACACTACCATTCCCCTTCCCCGCGTACATTCGTGGGGTCCAGCCGAGACGAGCCCGCAGCAGCTAGCGCCGTTCATGCTCATGGACTTCATAGATGGGGTTTGCTTAGATGATCTTCTAAAGAAGCCAACAGAGAGCGACCAGGACCCGTTGATACTCGACCCTAATATCGACCAAAAGAAGCTTAAGCTCGTCTACAGCCAGATTGCCAACTACATACTGCAGCTCTCCCGGCTACGGTTCCCGAGCATCGGCGCGATCTCTAAGGACTCAGGCAGGTGGGCCGTCACCGGACGGCCCATGACTTACGACATGAACGAACTCGTGGCCGACACCGGTTTCCCCGCTGGCAAGCTTCCCTCCGGGCCATTCAACCGCGCCAGCGAGTACTTCAGGCAGCGGGCTGATGAGTTGTGGACGCATCTCTGCACCCAACGGAACATCTGTAAGACCAAGGAAGAGGCCGCCAAAGGTTTGCCGCCCGCCGCCGCCTCGCACAGTTGATTCCGAAGTACTGCATTAATGACGATGGCCTCTCTTTCGGGCTCTTCAGCGACGACTTCGGCCCTTTCAATATGCTCGCTAACCCTAGGACGCTTCGGATTACCGCCGTGCTCGACTTCGAATTCACTAACGCCATACCGGCCCAGTACCTGCATAACGTGCCCTCTTGGCTGCTGCTAGCGTCGCCGCACTGCTGGCTGGAGCGCGACGATATGAGGACGAGCATCGACGCCGACGTCATCTATCGGAAGGCACTGGAGGACGGAAAGAGCGGGGAGATCTTGGATAAGAAGGAGATGGAACAGTTTGTCGAGACAAAGATGGCGCAGTTTGATGCATACTTGAAGGAGAAGGAGAACGGGTGGGGTTGGGAAGCGAGCATGTCTTGCTAGTTCTACTTCTTTCTTTTCTCTTCTTCTTCCTCCGCAGCATTTAAGGGCGTCGCCAAATTGATTCGGTGCCAACGCAAGATGCACGGCGTGTCAACTGTGATCGCGCTGCTCCTGTTACTCAGATGGATACCAGGCAAGTGTTGGGCAGGTCCGTCGGGGAAGGACTGTCGTCATCATCGCTTTGTTGCTGTATGCCACTATCCAGTTCCAAGCATCGGCGGGAGCGTGTCTGAATCGGGGAGCGCGCGAAGCCCTTCCAACGGTGTCGCTGGGACGTTCCTCAGTATGTCTTCATATTCTACGGCCCATGTATCGGGGCGGCGGCGCCGCCAGGACCCAGAGATGGTCCAAACACCTCGTCTCGGACTCGTTCACGTGTCATTCCTCGAGCGAGCGGTATTCAACTTTTGTAGTAAGGTATTGGCACAGATGGAGATTCTATTGACCATTCTACCTACCGCGAACGTCTA
The DNA here is from genome assembly GCA_037954305.1 of Neonectria magnoliae. Classification (NCBI taxonomy): domain Eukaryota; kingdom Fungi; phylum Ascomycota; class Sordariomycetes; order Hypocreales; family Nectriaceae; genus Neonectria; species Neonectria magnoliae. Next base: position 72,793 of record JAZAVK010000117.1, on the reverse strand, counting down.
TTACGTCAAGTCTTGCCACTCTTTCCGGAGAATTTCGCTCATTCGACAGTAGAGCTTCTCGTCCTCCCATTCCCATGGTTTGTCCCTAGGAAAAACAATCTTTCGCAGCCCGTTCAGAAGTGGGATAAATGGCTCGTAGTATGGCGTAAAGTTATCGGTGATTGTCTTCATGAAAATTGCCTCCTTCGCAACAACACCGAGTTTCATTCCAGCCAACTCCTCTGTATCGGCGTAATTCCACTTCTCAAACCGTGGAACGACTCTGCTCTTGTCTGGCCCGTTGTAATGGATGGATATCCAGAACAGGACCCAGAAGAATGACTCAAGATCGTGCATGAAAGAATGCTGCTCGCCTAGAAGCGCCCCGATTGCCATGAAAGCCCTCGTACCGGTCTTTCCTTTTGCTCCCGAAGCGCCTTCTCGCTGCTCTTTGATGGCAAGGTCTAGATCGATCAAGAACGAAGGCCAGGAGGGGTTGTCATCATCCTCATTGATCATGAGGTTGTTGATTGAGATGTCTCTGTGGAGCAAGCCCGCCTTGCGTAACGACTCGTGCCCTATAATGCATCCTTCCAGTGCAGCAAGGAGAGCCGCTCGAGAGCTTGCCTTGTAGATGGGCTTTCCATAGTCACAAAGAACGACACGCCGATGTACCCGGTTTGCCAGTACTTCGGTGCTTACCTTTGTTGAGGATGCTGAACAGGACCGCTTGCTCGGCGGCAGAGCGGCGTCAGTTTCGCTGGACGGCCGCTTCACGCCAGCGCTGCTGCTTCGCCCATTGCGGGAAACACTGGATGCGCTCGCACTTGACGGCAACATCGGGCGTCCCGGTCGATAATTCGTAGCTTTTGTGATGTCCAATCCCTTTCGAACATTGCTTCGAACTTCATCATCAGCGCCGCGGACGCGAACAGTCTCGTGGTAGTAGTATCGGGCAACGTTAACCACGCCTTTCTCAGTCGCTTCTTGGACGAGTATACCCTCTTCGTCTCGGTCCGTGTATTGCCAGGAGTCTTTGATGACGAGGGGTGTTAGCGGGTCTCCTTCGCGATGGGCTTTCCAGCAAGTGGTTGCCCGGCCGGCTATGCAACGTACACGCTTCATGACCGCATCAATAATGAGGCGCTCTATCTGGCCATCTCGTTCGATCTTGATATACTGTTCGCCGCCGGATGTGATAATGGTAGGGTCAAATCCAAGCCCGTCTTCATTCATCCAGAGAAATCCGAGGATCGTGGTCACAAGCTGTAGCCCACCATCCTTCTTGTTAATGTCGAATTGTTCGGAGGCGATCCCCCCGAGCCGGTCAAACTCCCATACCCTCATAAGAGATCCGCAGAGAGTAAAGCCCAAGACGAAGCGACGGGTGTCTTGAGCAGCGAGCACTTCTCTCGCATACGTTGAGAGATCAATCCAAGCTATCGATGCTTTGTCGGCGGCCGGGTTGCTCTTTAGTTCGCCAGCAATGAGGATGTGCGACCAACGGTATTTAGAAACCCCCTCAGACTCAGGCTTGTACGTGATGTCGCTATTGACGAAGCCAATATCCATGCTGCGCTTGCCTGTAGAGCCTCGCAGTGGCGTCTTGGGCTGCGCCAACAGCTTTCGTCGATGTGTCGGGATCGAATTGCGGTCGCCTGCGAATGTTTCTAGCTTCGGGATCAGGTCGCTAAACCAAGCCAGCACGTCGCTCTCTTTGGCGCCTGTCGGCCATCCACTCCACCCTTCGCTACCGTAGAGCGGATTGTCGCCTTCGGTACACTTGCGAAAGACGGCGGCGGACACCGCCTCGAGATCTGGCACGCCACCGAAGAAGGTATCGCAGAAATTTGGAAGGCCGACATGTAGACGCCCGAGCTCCAACTTAAGGACCGGGTCCACATTCTGGCGGAATTCCGACGAGTTTACGAAACCGCTCGTGTTCTGACTCCAGGGCGTTTGTTGGATCGACGAGGGTATTGGTCGGGGAGGCGGGGTGGATTCGGTGACGGCGTTGTAAACTTGATCCCAGATAAGGGAATCATCTGGATCTTCGGCGAGAGCGGCTTTCAGAAGAGGTTTAATGCGGTCGAGGTCAAAGTCGTCAGAGTTCAGGGCGGAAATGAGTTTCAGAATATCGCTGAGAAGGTTTCTGCCGCCACTGTTGGAACGGAGGTGGCGCACGATAGGAAGGACCTGAAGCGCTGACAAGAGACTGAATGCGAGGTTCTGCAATTCTGTATACCGGTCAGAGGAGCAACCAGGAAGGCTAGCAGTCGTACCTTCTTGGCTAAGCTGGCCAAGCGCGTCTAGTGAGGAAGAGATGCTCCTCTCCTTACACATAGAGCTGAATGAAGCGCTGACGGCATCAAGGCCGTTCCCAATAGGATCGTCCGCAATGATGCGTGACTGGTCTTGATCTGCCATGGCGACTGGCGACCCCCCTCCACGATTGTGTTCTCGATAGGAAAGAGAAAGTCGCGTTGCCGACAATTGGGAATCAAGTTTGCACAGCCACACCATTACTAAGCCACATAGCCATGCATCGGAATTACATCGGTATTCTGCATACGATTTGTTCTGCATCCCAGATTTCCAGAAACTTTCCGTTAATGGCCAGCGGGGTGGGATCATCTCATACTGCCGCGCCGCCGTGATGATTGACCATTTTGACCGCGGGCGCTTGGATACGATGAGACTGCCATGGTAAATTCATCACCTCCCCGCCCATGCTCAAAGCAAAGTGGCGGTATAGATTATGGGGGATGGAATGCCATGGGGAAGCCAACGAGACGCCACAGTTCGTCAAGGCAAAAAGTGGCCCCTGCGTAGCGCACAATTGTGGCTGAGTCAGCGACATTTGCCACCCATTTGCCAGCAACCCCAGAAACTCTGGTCCATGATCAACGTCAATGCTCACGTCGCCTCCCTTCGTGATGCTCTCAACAGAATTAGACCCCTGTGAGTGTGCTGGGACACTCGAAAAACAGAATTACACCCTTGTGAGTGTCCTGGGGCACTTGGAAAACAGAATTACACCTCTGTGAGTGTGCTGGGACACCCAGGAAACAGAATTAGACCCCTGTGAGTGTCCTGGGACACTCAGAAAACAGAACTAGACCCCTGTGAGTGTGCCGGAACACCCAGGAAACAGAATAAATCTCTGTCAGTGTCCTGGGACACATAAAATTTAGGAACACACTTGCATGATCAAGATGGCGCTTAGCTAGCTAATCACTAATAACGACTTGCCGCAGTCCACCTTCGAATCTGCAGCCCAATGGCTGGTGTGAGGAGGCGCGCAGAGTACGGATTTATTTTTAGGGCTAGGAAAGGGGGGTAAAGTGAGAAGGTAAATAATAGTACACATGCAACTTTTGGCAAGGAACCCATATACCACCGATGCTGGGCCTCATCGCCCTGTTCTCACAGCCAATCACAGCTTAATGCGAATTATTATTGGTGGCCAGGTCCGTGGTTTCTGAGTTGTGCTTGTTGGTTCCAGAAACAGTGCTCCAAGAAACTGATTCCAAGAAGCATACTGCCATGGGCCACCCAATCGGCGATACGCGCAATACGTATCAAATCACGCTAACCCTCCAGGAATGACTGGCCCACAGTTTACCCGACTACTCAAAATGGGGTAGCTTATCGATAAGAACTCGTCCACTTGAGCTTCGTGGAACCGCTTTGACACAGACATAAGCAACTCGCTTCTGCACCCGTTAACCGTCTTAAATCGACGAGGATGGTTGTGCTAGACGATCCTCGGTTCCCCTCGACAAAGTGCAAAAGCCCTCAGAAGCGTCAAAGGCCAAACGAGCTCTTAGGTGACGATACACAACACGTTACCAAGAAACACAAGCTCAATCCGACAAATCGGGCACAAGACGAGGAGTTATAGAATGGTATTAAAGAAGCTACTGCAATGATATGGTATGTACTGGGATTGGCGTATTGACAGCGAATGGAAACCAGTGAAGCGCATGATGACTGGTAAATCTCTAGATGTCTATGTGCTACTCAAGATGTCTCGTGACAGTATCGGGTAGGGTGAAGGTCATGTTGACTGGTAAATTTCCTGGTATGAAGGCCATGTTGACCAGTAAACTTCCAGGTGTCGACCAGGTGAAGGCCAGAATGACTGGTAAAATTCCACTTACGTGCTAATTGTTTACCAGTCAGCGTAGATGGCTTTACCAGAGAAGCTTTCTCCAGGGGGTTTACCAGTAGTACGATGGCTGAGTATTGGTAATCTGCGGCCATGGTAGGCGGCGATTACTGGTAAGCGCCAATGGACGGAACCCTTCGGACAGGAAGCAGGAAATGGAATATACCTAAGTTTACTGGTAAGCGCCGAGGATGGAACCGTTCACAGAAAACGGAGCTGTGGCCTCGTGTACTGGTAAATTACCCGCGCATGCAGACAGAAGACAGAGCAGAAGACAGAAAACGTCCTGTGGAGCCTTTGGGCGGACGGATTCAGTTTTCTGTTGCGGATTTCTTGGCATCCTCCAGGTGGGTGGGATGGCTTTCTCTGCGGCAGGCGAGCCGCACCCACGGCAGGGCCGCCATTAGTAAGCACCGCGGAGGAATTTTCAGCTCTTGGGCCATTTTGGTTGTTTTCTCTCCAGCCTGTTGCCTCCTTAGCAGCTTTGTCAGCAGCTTCGTTTCCTAGGATCCCTTTATGCGAGGGGACCCTTCTGATCTCAACGTCGAGTTGCCGCGTGATGTGTCGCAGTAGATAAGCTCCTAACTTGCCTCTAGGCTTAGCTACTAACCGTATCGCCGCCTGGTTATCTGTATATATGGAAACCCTCGGTCATCGGTGCCAGTACAGTATTATAGTTCTAGCTATCTGTAATGCCAAGTTAATACCCTGCAGCTCTGCAGCATACACCGTAGACACGGACTCATTGCCCATATACGAGGTACGGGTTTCTCCGGTGGTGGTGCAAACAGCGGCAGCTCCGACCTGACCGTTGATTCCACTACCATCTATGGCTAACAGCGTCTCTCAGTCCGGAGAGGTGCCCGAGGGCCGCACGACCGCATGGGGTGGGGGCATCACCGAACTCAAGGGGCAGGTGGTTTCCCATCAGGAACGCCAAAACAACCAGCCCCAGCGTATAGAGAAGCAGCACACGCTCAAAGATGCTTATGCTGAGTGGCTGGCCGAGATTGAAGCTGACCCTTCATTTGTCAAGGAGGATTGGGAGCGGAAGCAATGGCGACGGGACGAACAGTGGTCCTGCTGCAGAGAGCGTGGCTGCGATGGATTCCCCCAGTACGCCGAGGCGGTGAAGCGCCGCCTAGCACGACATGGCTTCACTCGGCCGTTCCACCTACACGAGGACCTCAAGCAACAAGACAAGTTGACGACATGGATCGAATACCTCAACTTCGAGTGCTGGTGGCTCGACCGGCACACCAGTGTCATTGAGCACTTCAAGCCAGCTCACGACAAGGCCTGGCAGGAGCTTGTGGACTTGAAGGTGTTGAGGCCGCACGAGACCCCAGAAAGCGTGCGGACTATGGCATCCGCGATACAAGAGCGGGCAGAGGAGGATCAGGCCTGGGGAGCTGTGAAGAGGGCAAAGTCAGAAGCCGCAAAGGTCTACAAGATAACACAAGATGATCCGTGGCGATTACACATCCCCAAGGCGAAGCGTATACCGATGTTGGGAGCCGCTACAAACAAGTTAAACACGGCGAAAGAGCGGTTGCAGTGGATCAAAAGACGGAACGATCAGACCACCACATTTGTCCAGGAGACGTCCGGTTACGATGATGCGAAGAGGGATGCCGCTCGCCAGAGCATGCTCATACAATGGCTTCTGGAGCAAGTTCCCTTGATCGAGGCCGAGATGACGCAGTCCAAAGTGACAAAGACTGGGCCTGGTCGGATGACAAGGTCAAAGAGGAGGCTCACCACCGACGAGGAGCCTCAGGGGGAGCAAAGCCCCAAAAGGCCGAAGCTTGACCATCAGGAGTCGGGACCGCCTGCGAGCAGCAGCAGCCCAAGGGTCCCGTCAAAGGCGAAGCTGGAACCCCTCACCACGACGGACCAAGAAGCGACTCAAGGCGATGACAATCGCGATAACGTTGGGGCCGTCTCTCGAGGAGGACCTCGTCGTAGCGCACGTATTGCCGCGCGCCGAGATGCTTCCAGGCAGGCTCAAGAGCCTGCCATTTCCCAGGCAAGACGACGCCCAAAGTCAAGAGCGAAGCCCGCTGCACAACCGTCAGATCCCCGGCCGAATGCCGAGGGCGCAAAGGCTTCGACGGCGACGGGGAGAGAACTGCGGAGCGTCGGTCGCCGCGGTGTGGCCAAACCTGAAGGCACGTCACAGAGGCGTCGGCAGCCAAGGCGTGGCTGATGAGGGGGCTTCATACTTGGAGGTTACGCCAGATTGCCTACGATCATGTCATGTTTTATCATTTACGTTGATGAATAGTACATTGTCAAGCCCATTTGAACCCCCATACACCCAGATAACGCAGGCGTGCACTGCATGAAGACCGAGGCGCTAATTTGCATGAGGGGGCGGGCAGCCTCACTTGGATAGACTGTGCCCACCGTGCTGCCAGAGCATCTCCATCCCAATCAAGGCGTTTGCCAGACGAGGAATATCGCGCTGCAGGTCGTGCTTATCACCTACCTGTTCTTGCGCTTGAAGGGGTGGGCTATTGGGTCCGGTAGTCGGTCAATAGCAAGGCGTTTGCTCGTGTGACGATGATGGCCTCGGATCGATATCTTCGGGTGATGTTAGCGCTGGGGTAAAGTAATCCTCAGGACCCCTTCAGACCTGACGTCCTCATTCTGGACCCCCTACCCGCCTTTGGTTACCCCACCGGTTTTTGGCTCCTGTTATTTCTAGTTCCCTTGCACTACCGGTATTGAGGTAATCGTCTATTTGAGGTCCCGTTGGTGCATGTTGGTGTAAGTTGCGTCGGTTGAACGCGGTAAAAATAATATCTACCAACGGCTTCTTTCAACTCACCAAGAAATCGGTAGAAATCTGAGAACATCGCATTTTATTAACTTACTCTCTTACAAGACAAATCGCCCTGGTCCAACGAGGTTGTCGTTCCGCAAGAAACGTCTCCCCCTGAACCCGGCCCACGTGATCCTCCCGCCAGCATCGAACAACCAGGGTGGCATCTCCACATCACCATCTTCCAGAGCTCCCTCCTTCCAAGGCAGCACCCTCCCAGTCGAAAAAAAGACCAATTGTCGCATCGCCGAAACGTGGACTGTCGCCTAGTTATGGTCGTGTCTCGGGCTTGATCGCGGGCATCTCTGGGCTGTTCATTTGTTCTCGTAGCATGGTCGGATCGTGTCGTCGTCATCGTCCTCGCTGCTCGTTTCCTCGGCCACTTGCGCCGCCATGATCGCCTCTATTTTGGCCGTCGCCCTGGGCATCCTAGCGCCTGTTGTCGCTGCCGCCCATGAGGATGGGCTGCCGTCGTACCATTACGGCGCCCCGATCCCCGTGGAATGCATGAGCCGCAGTTCGTGAGTTGCCCGGATTCTTCTGCAGGATCTCTTCTTTGTCCCTGGCTTGTGGACACAATGCTGACCAGCGCCGCTCACAGGGAAACCGGCGAACACATCGAAAACGAACTCCACGAAATCAAATACATCCCCTTCCCCATCTGCAACGAGACCGGCCGTCCGCTCGAGTTCGGCTACGGCACCGAGGGCGAGGTCAACTGCACCCTCCCTATGATCGACGACCCCTTCTTCCACCTCCTTGAGTTCTACATCCACAGCGACGCGCCCCTGAGCTGTCGTCTGCCCGCTCGCCCGCCGGCCGAGGTCCAGATGGTCGGCGAGAAGCTGCCCGAGCGCGAGTACATCCCCCTCGTCTTCGCCCTTGCCGGCACCCTCCAGAAGAGCCACTTGCACGTCAGCACCCACATGAACGTCCTGCTGCACAGCACCCCGAAGCACCACTTGCGACCCCACGACAGCGGCGTCCTCGACTCCGGCATTGCCTACAGCACCAGCCCGCTGAGCCACCTCCGGGGCTCCTTCACGCGGAAGCTCATCATCGGCGATCCCCTGCCGTTGAGCCTTTCCATCCGCTGGTTCCCGACCCCGGCGCTGCCCAAGACGGACGGGCGCGTTGAGTGGCAGGGTCTCGGCGGCCACATCTACGCGAGCACCGTCTTCTACAGCATGGTCTCGTTCATTGCCGGCCTGCTGTGCGCAGGCATGTACACCCTGGGGGTAGTCTTGCCTAGGAGGCTCAAGGGACGGACGCTCGGTGGTGCGACGCCTCTCGGATACGGGGTCAACGGCGTGGGTAATGGGTGGGGGTACTCGAAGCAGCATTCAAAGAGGATAGACTAGGCTTCGTGGCCGAGCGTTGCATTTACGGAGTCTAGGTCGGGTCTGGGGAGTTCTGTGGCACGCATGCCGCTGCGTTGCGCTTGGGAAACAACTGGTGGAAGGATCCATCGTGTCAATCTTGTACACTGTACACTATCTGCGATACCGCCCTTAATAGCGAAATCTATCGTGCTCATCTACTGCTTCTTGGGCTTGACGGTTCCCGTGCGCATGCGAGAGAGAAGCCTCAAGTACATGTCAATAGCCATGACGGCCGCTGGTAGATGTTAGCACGCACGATAATCCTCAAACGTGCGCGACACTTACGAATGACAACAAATGGCAGATAGGTGCCGTAAAACAGCTTCGCCTTGTGCTCATTCTTGACCATGTCCGGCCCCATCTCCCAGAGCTCGAAGCAGCAGGCCACAGAGCCCATGGCGGTCAAGCAGCCGAAGGCCAAGCCCGCAAGCTCAGCCTCGCCGGACGCGGGCTTCTTGGACGCGAGCTGGGAGACGAGGTAGGCGGCGAGGGGAAACTGGGCGAGGAGCTCGATGTAGAGGAGGCCCTGGAACCACGGAGCATGGCCGGCGTCGGCGAAGAACGGGTCGCCTGAGGTGGCGAGGTAGGTCTTGCGGAGAGACACGAGGAAGTACAGTGGCGCGGAGGGGGCGGAGTAGAGGGATTTGGGGTAGAAGGCGACGAAGTCGAGAGCTGGAGGTTTGTTAGTCGGTGAGGATGATGAGCTGGGTGAAGAGTGGGAATGATGAGGGATCTGTTTTGATGACAAGAGAAATAGGATTGAGTGAGCAGATGTTTAGTAAGAATGAATCGCACATGGACATGAGCTCGACACAAATCCAACAGCTTCACGTCGACATCTATCCATCCTGCAACATACCGAGCATCCCAAAGAGCTGAGTCGAGATGATGACCAGGTAAACCCAGTCGCGCCAAGGTTTCTGCGCCATGCTGGGCTGTGCGGTGGTTCCAATTGAGAAGAAAGGAGTGGTGCTCAGGATCCCTAATTGCTAGAACGAGGCGGTGATTGCGAGAGCCTTGTCGTTGAAGAGAGTGAATGCGTGTGTAGCTTGTGAAGACGCGGATGAGACGCGGTGGAGATGTTGGGGAAATTCGGCGCCGATGACCCGCCACCCGAAAAAGCCGGCCGACTCCGGAGTCAGCGATGATGTCTGATTGAACGTCCGGCTTCACTCTTTAACTTATTTCTGCGTGGGAACTACGCAACGTTTAAGATGAACTTCTCATGAAATAGAACATTTAACACATATTTTCGTGGCACTGGAATATGCAGATTTCAGAAAAAGTCAACGTCTATTCACTCCAAGCCACCGGGTACGCTATAGCAGGGCTGTTGATGTAACCCATTCACTCATCCATGACCAAAACACTCCTGAACCTGACAAGTCCCAGAAAGCATACGACCCATGGCCTTGTCCGTATCCTCAAGAGGAAACCTCTCAATCAAGCACTTGGTCCCGTGCAGCTTGGCAAACTCCAGCGTTTCTTCCGCGTCCAGGATATTCCCGCTCGGCCAGGTGTGCACCGAGACACTGCGACGGGTCACCGCCGTCGTGTCGAAATCGATGTTGCCAACGGGCGCGAGCACGAGCAGCTTCCCCAGAGGCCGCGGGCTCTGGACAAGCGGCAAGATGGCCTTGGCGTTGGGAGCCGTCGCCGCGATGAGGGCCGCTCCGCTGAGGGCTGTTAGTGCCGCGATGAGGTCCTCGGTCGAGGTGTCGATGTACTGGTGCGCCCCGAGCTGCTTGGCGAAGTCTTTCTTGGAGTCTCCCGAGCTGAGAGCCACGACTTTGAAGCCCATGCGGTTTGCGAACTGGACGGCGACCACGCTACCAGGGTTGACTCCCATCTTGCGGATGCCGTTGAACGTGGTCAGGCCGGCGCACATGAGGGGTGCAACTTCAGATGGGGCCATGACCCGGGGAACTCGAAAGACAGCCTCCGCGCGAACAGTCATGTATTCAACGAAGCCTCCGTCTACGGTAACTCCGTGGGCCTTGGCGTTTTCACACATCTGGTGTAGGCCTCGCTGGCACTCACGACATGTTCCATCATGGCCTAGATGATGAATGGTCAGCGAGGTTGCTGTACTTTGTGGTGGGCAAGTGTCTATTACCTCCGTGCTATGAGCCTCCGACTCGATCTCCTGGGCGGAAAGCTTTCACCCCTTCGCCAACCTTGACGATGTCGCCGACGATTTCGTGGCCGGGAATGTGAGGGAACGCGTTGCCCAGGTACCCAGCTTGCATGATTGCATCCGTGTGGCAGATTCCGTAGGCGATGACTTTGACGAGGACCTCCTCAGAGCTCGGTTCGCCCCAGGGCACATCTTTAAGAGCCAGAGGGGGCACCCGCACTCTCCACGACAACAGCCTTGTAAGAGGAAGGCGAAGAAGACATTTCGAAGAAACATGTGATGCGGTGGGTGTTTCTTGGATAGTGATCAGGTGAATTGGATGTGTTTATGAAGAAAATACTCGTTACATGGCCATGTCTTGATATTTGTAGTCAACGCAAACAAACTCCCTTGAACCTTTGACTTCCTGACGATGCTACGATCTAGCAACAGCATAGAAGGTGAAGCTCAATGCGGAGATAGACTCTCACCTTGATACCTAAAGCCGCTTAAATACCTAGAACCAACTCTCAACATCTCAGATGACAAATGACTCTGGTTCATACGCGCAATATCCGAAACGCGAGTAGTTGAATAGAGCGAGAAGATAGGATGTAAGTCGACTGCTTTCTAAACGGGAGGACGTGCGATGGAGCGGTCTCCTCGAAGCCCGAAACCATAAATGTTTAGTTACAGAACTATTACGAAGTGATAATTAGTATTTTAATGCAGAAAATCTGTACCCTAGACTAATTAGGCTACTAAATTCGGGTTTCTAAATGCGCAAGGAAGTGTGCTGTCGTCCCTGTACGGAGTAATTCCACGTGGCTTTGCTTTGTTAATCTGATGTAACGGCACCTTTGGTTAGGCGATGAAGTTTGATTACATCCGCTGTTGACCTTTTTAAGAAGTATAAGTCAACTGTCAGCCATCCTCTTGTCATTTCAAATTTCCACGGATTCGCCTACACGTCCTCGTCCAGCGCAGTGGCGGAGCCTGACCCCAGTGTCGTCCGGACAGTGACGGAGGACACATTCAACGAACAAGTGGTCGTCGATGCGTACTCGGAGCATCTCCCCGGAGGCATAGTTGGATGGCACACTGTGCATGCTGCAGGGAAATCCAAGGCCGAATAAGCGCTTTGGAAATGGTACAGGGAAACAGCTCCATTGTTTAAACTGAACGAACGTTGGTACCTATGTCCCCGAACTTGACCATGTCCTTTTCTTCCTGCAAGACTGATTATCTTGCCAGCGATTTCAAGTCCCTGCTTTGGTCGAGTGCTGTATCCAGAAAAACAAGGATTTTCGGCAGCAAATCGTGTGTTGAAATTGCTTTGGGGTGGGAATGTTTCAGATGATGTCGTTGGTGCCCTCCATGCCGGTAAGTACAAGCCGAACCAGAAAGAAGAATCGTCTTGCATCTTTTTACTGACATAGGCAACAGAGTGGTTCTGCGATGTGAGACATGTGTCTAGGCTACACCGAAGTGCCTTACTTCTTCCCGAGATCAACTCTGAGAGGGTCTTTGCATACGCCGGCAGATACACCATCAATGAGATCTTGAATGCATTTCGGAACCTCTATCCGGGCAAGAGTTTTCCAGATGATTTTGTTAGGGTGAAGCCCAATTTGACGAAGGTTCCAAACGCAAGGTCCACTGAGCTTCTAAACTTGCTAGGTGTGCCAGAGTGGACAGCGTTACAGGGCTCTCTGGGGCCTCTCATCAAGCAGTGGAGTGAGCTAAATGAGCCGGCTACATAGATTGTGAGAAGAATGGGGTTTGATTGTTACAAGCTCCGGTGCTTGTCGAGGAACTGTGCCCTGTCTAACGGTATCAGGGTTATCTCAATTACTCCATGTCGCGTTCCGTACGCGTCCTAGAAAGAGCCAACAAGAAGACTACACCGGTGGCGCATTCGTCAGAGAGACGTCTAGGAAATCATGATCATACACCGACATCAATTCCTGCCAGAAGTTCTCATCGAAGTGGAAGTCAGCCGCCCAGTCCGGCGTCGCCTCCGTCACGGGCAGCGCAGCCGGCAAAGTTGGTTGCTGTTGTTGTTGCTGCTGCTCCTGCGGCTGTGGCTGCTGTTCCGGCGGCATCTTGGAGTTGAACCATTGCCGTATCCAGCGGGCCTTGAAGCTATACTTGAGAAACACGCTGGTGCCGTCATCCAGTATCCGCCGACGGCGTCCCAACTCCTGAGCGACGCGATCGGCCTCCTCGAACTGGTCGCTCATGCGTCGCAGCACCTTGTCCATGTCCAACCGGCGACGGGCCATCGCGGGCTCCCAGTCGGGCATGGGGTCCAGCAGCATGATGCGCGAGATGGTGACGATGGAGAAGGTCACGACGCCACTGACCGTCACGGGCGTGGCCGAGAGAGAGGCAGCGGGGATGGTGAAATGGTGGTCGAAGAACTGGCTGCAGCACTGGACGCATTTCCAGAGAGCTTCGGTGCGCTGGAAGGGTTCCGTGGGGAGGCTGTCTGAGTCAGTGATGGAGGACGCTTTCATGAGGAGGACGGGTTCATAGAGTCGTATTAGAAAGGCGTGGTAATGCGACCAGAAGATTTCTTTAATAGGTTTGTCAGTTTTGGCTTGCACAACAAGCCGTTAAACCCACTATTTTGCTTGACCACTTCAGGCTGCATCTTGACAAAACTGTCCAGCTCTCGGCGCGCGCTGTTGATGGCCATCTCGAGGGGAGCGCGATATACGATCGAGACCTGGTCTTGATATTCGGTGGATCGCAGGACGATATACGCCCGCTCGGCGATATGTTGCATCTTGATTAACGCTACGAGGTAAAGATCAGACTCGTACTCGGGTGCTTCAAGTAGCGAGTCGCAGCATTGAGCAAGCCAATTGCTCCAGGGAAGCTGTGTGCCTCGTCTGAACAAGACAGATAATCTGCGACCAGTTAGAATTGCGAGACTTTGTTGAGCCCCAAAATGATAACTTACAGGCACGATATGTGGTAGAACCCCAGAACAGCTCGCTTCTCCTCCGAGGTATGCGGAGCCTTCGCCTTCAACCCACAGGGGGAGGTGGATTTGCCAATCATCGTCCAAGCATTCCCTAAGAAAGATTTATGAGGGATGCCGCAGAATCCAGGCGCCTTGTCCAGCCTTAGATCGATGACCAGGGATGTTGCGAGCTGAAGAAAAGGCGTGGCCTGCGGCTCCAAGTAAAACGGGAAGTCGTTCCTTAAGCGCCAGTGAGCATCTATGCTAATTGCGTTCTGCAGGGGAGAAGCCTACCAAGCAAGGTGGATTAAAATAGCCTGAAGTATATCAAGCCGTCGTTCTTGCAGGACGATAACGTGCTCGGCGAGATATGTGCGGAACCACGTTTTGATCTCGGACTGCACGGTGCTCGGCAGCGAGACGACGACAGACATGACGGTCCAGAAGAGGAACGGCGACTGCGCGTACAGCTCCCGCGAACTAAGGCCATCTATCAATGGTACGAAGGGGTACGCGGGTACCAAGTCTCGACGGTACACGTCAAGATGTTGCGAGGCTTCATCGTGAGTGAGACGGAAGCCGGGGAAGAGTTCTAGGTAGGCGGGATCGCTAGGGGCGTCATCGCCTTTGTCGTGGAGATTGCCGCCACAAATACGATAGCTTGCGTTCTCTTCGACATGAGTGAACTGATTGACAGGTTTTGAAGCGGGTGGCGGCTGAGCCTGGGTGGCCTTGGGGCTCTCTGGGGTTAATGGAGACGGACCCTTGGCCTGTATGTGTTGACTTGAGGCGAGTAACGAGACGATGCCATCGAGTTTCTTCTCCAACTGGGCGACTCGGCTGCATAAAGGATTAAGCTTAGACAAACAAGTTCAAATAAAGATTAAGCTTGGGGTGTCTCACGTCGATTTGCCTCGCTTCTTCCTCGGCGCTGCTTCTGGAACATGGCATGAGAGCTTCATTCGGGCACACCTACCGACCACCATCAGCACATCGGGAATTATCCAGACACCGAGTCGCCGGAACTGACCTGGAACACGTCTTCTCCGGCCGCGCCGACCCGGTGGCAGGCCACTGGCACTTCATCTTCAGCCGGGCGCAATTCGAGCACGCCCTCGGCTTCGGGTTCGTCCTGTCATCGTCCTGGCAGTGCTGCTCCTCGCGGCTCACGAGGCAGTCGTCCATGGTTTGAGTAGAATCGTGAGCTACCAAATTCTCACCGGTAGGTTCATCTGTAGTGAAAAAGGAGACAAATAAAGGCAACAGGCCTTCTTGTTGTGAAGTGGAATGAGCAAGTCGGACGTAAGAGGGACTTAAACCCGGAGTCCGGAGCTTAGCTTACGGTCCGACTATACCCTTTTGCGTGTTGTTGCTGACAGGTGGAGCCATATTTGATACTTCGGACTCGGGTACGGGATTCAATTTATTCTCCGTATCCGACTTACACCGCTACCCTGGACTCGTAAAAGGATACTATTGCTGATATGAATGACGGGGGATTATCGTCTCGAATTATTTGACAAAGCTGAGAAGGCGAATGACGCAATGCCAACTATGTAGACAGACTTCTTTTAACACCACCATGGGCTACGAAGAATATCAATATCAGTGGAAGAAAAAGAATGAAGGGCTGGATAACGCACTAAAGTCGACAAACAATACGCGAGTTGAAGTGACGAAATTTTCAACGTCGTAGATCTTGCCTCAGACGAGCTACCGCAGCTGCATGAGATAGGAGTACTCTATTGTGCGGCATCGAAGGCGCCGAAGAGACACGAGATCATGGTGGGTGGAATGGTGGAGCGGGGATATGGCTTGAAAGATTGGAAAGAAAATATCCAAAAATCTTCAGTCGTGAATATAGGCCAGGCTTGTATGATACTCAAGATTTTGAGGATACGCAGACGTAGAAGACGAAGGCAAGCAGATCTTCAGGATGTGTACATGAGGAGACAAAAAGAAATCAAGGGGCGAATGTCTGCTTCATGATTATTGCGGCGTCTTGGATCTCAAGACGGAAGTGAAGAGAAAGGCTACGAAAGATATATTTCATGTTAATATTACTGCATTTTCTCTAGCTTAAGTTATGATTATGCCTTACTATGATCTCAAACTTCAGCCGCAATCTCAAAGATCTGCTCAACAAACAGCTCCAGCTCGGTGATGAAGGCACAGTGACCGCCGGGGTTTCGAAGCATCCTCTTCAACGTCGGGATGGTCGAGATGATCTGCTCCTGCGTGGCGGCAGGGATCGTCTGGTCCTTCTCGAAGAGGATGTAATACGCCGGCGTCTTCAGCTCATCCAATCCAACAGGAGAAGGACCAGCCAGGGCCTACAGTGACTGCGGCAGACATGCGGCTAGGAACTTGTCCGCAAGATCGTCAGCCATGTCGGGGCCGTAGAAAGCGGCGTGAGCCTTGACGTTCGCCTTTGCGATGCCGTCCTCGACGTCGACGATGTCGACGGGAGGTATGATGCTCAACGCACTGCCGCCCTTCTTCGGGGGCATGTTGCTCGTGACATATACCACGGCTCGGAAGCCACCCTTCTTGCCCTCGGCCGCCCTCTCATCCACCGAGTAGCCCTTGGCAGCTATCGTCAAAGGCGTGCCGCCATACGAGTGCGAGATGCCGAGGAACTCTTTGCCCTAGTCCAAGTAAGGGGCAATTGCCGCTTGAATGTTACGGGCGTCATCCTCGCAAGTGACTTTGGTGTCGGCGCCAATGCTAGGGTGGCGGACGGCAATGACCGGGGAGAATCCAACGGCCTCAAATCGCTCTTTTGCCAGGTCAAAGCATGATGGGAGGTGGAAGCCGCCGTGAGCGAGCACAATGCCTAGGTCTCGGGATGCATTGGTGACAGACATGGCGTCGTTGGGATCGAGATGATTGACGATGGATGTAACGCTGGGACCCTGTTGTTGAGTGACTAGACAACGGACCAAGCGAAAAAAGACTTTTTCTCGGATAAGGGATGGCGAAAAAGAGTAGAATCAGAAATGATAGGAGACTATGTACCATCGGGAACACGAGCATGCAGCCCAACCAGTGTATACATACCACGTAACGTTGGTCCTGTTGGTTCATGTGCAGGCCAGACTCCTTGAGCGTGTGGATTAGCTGGGTTCTTGAACTAACCGGGGTTCATGGAAGTTGGCCGTATTGATCTAATAGACTTCGTCACGCCAGGTCTTTGCACTGATCGGTGTAGTGATGACCGAAAACGGCTCGTTCCTGCAGTACCCGATGCCATGGGTCTGAGGGTCTGAGGCTCGCTCGGGTCAAAGGACAAACGGCGGCAGAGTCGCACTAGAAGCGGGTAACTTGGGAAAAGACGAGAGTATTTGATGCTGGTCGGCGTTGATGGAAGCGCGTCCTTCCTTAGTGCGATGGTGAGTTTCTAGTTGCCACGGACAAGAGTGGAACGATCCTGTGAGCGTCTAGTCAGTAGTTGCGATGTCTTATCTACGGATACAAACCGTTCTCGTTCTCGAACAACTCCACTGCGGCCCTTTTTAATGGCAGGTTTTGACTTTTTGCAGGATCCGCATGCCGATTTGGGAAGTGTGCATTTTGTCTTCAGCTGTTCTCACATGAATCATGATGCTGGGTTGTGTGGGTCCGGCATCTGGGTATGACCTTGTCCTTGTCCTTGAAATCGGGTTTGATGCAGCGGGATTGTATGTAATGTTCCCGAGTTGAACATGCCGTGCATTTTTGAGTGAGTTGCCCACCCGTGAAAGATGATGTGTTACTATTTATTCAACTGACACACTCACATGCTGCGTCTAAGTCCCCATATCATCTGTCTCCCACGCGGCAGTCTCGAGATGCATCGTAAAACAAGCACCGAGCCTCCCACGTCACCTGGTCTCCGGCCGGGGGACCTTGCTGTGTAAAATAGGCCGAGCTAGCCTCTAACAAAACCGTTTCATTTCTTTCCTAATAAGTAGTAGGGCGCATCGGGACTTGGCGGTCAGTGGGCCTGGTTGAGGTTGTATCAGACCACGTTGCCATGCCGCTTCGACAGCGCGAACTCAGGAAAGGAGCCGCATTGACCTGCGCAGAGCCTCTGAGACGCACACTCGAACTCTCGATGGGATGCCTGTATTGAGCAATGCCGGCCCAAAGGGGATGGGATCGCTGGCATCCTGACGTCGAGCCGCAATTTGTCGCTCTTTCATGCTGTATATATGCCTCCTGGAAGCCAAGGTTGTGGGAATGGTTGATCGACGAGTTCTTCCTCTCTGTATAGTAAACGACGTTCCCGCTTCTTCACCATGGACGATGTCACTTACTTTTCGAACAATAGCGTCAGCAGTGTTCTGATGGTCCCGCACGCCGTCTTTAGTGCCATCGCTACCATCTTTGTAGGCCTGCGGGTGTACACTGCCCGGCATGTGACCAAGACCAAGTGGTCCATGGACGAATACGTCTCCATTCTAGCTCTAGTGAGATTCTTGGTCTTCGTGTCTACCATTTTCTAATATTAATCAAGTCATTGCCAGGTGACAAACCACATCATGATTGTTTGCGAAGGCGTTGGTTCGTCTACTGTCCCATTGTAGGCTTCGCCGTTGAATGGCGCTAACTATGATCTACAGGAGTATCCGATGGCTTAGGATCCAACATGGTCAAGATTACGACCGAGTTCCCGGGCGGTGTCTCTAGCTTCCTGAAGGTACGTGTCGATCTGCCGTCACTCCACTATCCTTCCGCAAGATTAGAGTTGATCTAACAGCTTTGCGATAGCCTATCTTAGCGATCGAATGTGCATATGGCATAGCGTGTCCCGTATCCAAGATGGCGGTCTTGGCCATGTACTACCGCATCTTCTCGACATCGAAATTGCTCCGGTATTGTCTGCGGGCTATAGCTGCCATGCTCGGAGGATGGGGTATCGCCGCCGTGATAGTCAGCAGTAAGCTCTTCTTTCCTACTCTTTAACCGGCTTGAAGAAGTTCTTGCTAATTTATGTTGATGTAGTCTTCACCTGTGACCCTGTCCATGGCTTTTGGGACAAGACCATACCGAGCACATGCATCGATTCGACCAAGTTTTACATCGGAATCACGATTCCCAATATCATCTTCGACACCCTAACTGTGGCTCTTCCGGTCCGCGAGGTTTGGAAGTTGCAAATGGGCCGAGACAAGAAATGGGCGATTACCAGTGTGTTCTTGCTCGGTGGCAGGTAAGCAAATGACCACCTAATTATAACTGGCATACCATGTAAGGAATCTATACACTGACAAGTTCATGGTTCAGTGTTGTCCTTGCCTCAATCGCTCGACTCGTCCTCTTCTGCATCTACCAGCCCGGCGCTGGCGCAAGCGGCAACAACATCAGCCAAACAGTCCTCTTCCCCCACACGGCATCCGCCATCGAGACATGCCTCGCCATCATCGGAGCCTGTCTTCCGACATGCGCGCCGCTCCTCAAGCGCATGCTGGGCAACGTCGCCACCGGCGTGTCCAGGGATACGGGCTCCGAAAAGGGGGCGACAAGTCCTCCAAGAACTTCAACACCCGCATCACCATTGGCAAGATGTCCAACCGTGGCGGCGTCACGTCGAAGCGGACCAGAGACGATGATCTGGACGGCTCCTTTGAGCGCCTTGACGATGCGAGCTTGCAGGGGTCGACGGACGACTTGTACGTGGACGAGGCTGGGAGGAGGGATGACAAGGGGAGGAAGGGGCCCCAGATTCGTGTTCGGCGTGAAGTGCAAGTGGAGAGCAGTGAAGGCTCTACAGAGGATTATCACAAAGAGCGGATTGTGAGCATCCCACTAAGGCACCTATAGTGATTCGGGTCTTTGCGCGTGAGGACTTTAGTATACATGCCTTTTGGTTATATAAGATAACCTTTCTCAAAGTAACAAGTCGAGCGCAAATGATGGTGTCAGTCTTACCATACCTCGCCTGGCTTGACTAGTGAGTGACCTATCGTTGACTGTAAAGGCCTACTATTCATTCACTTCAATTCTACTCTAGAGCACCCTATGGCATCGGCCTATCAGATAGAACTTGGTCCCGCTCATTAGGCGTTGCACTGCAATTTTAGCATTTCTGGAACACCACTCCGAGCACACTCAACCTATCGGAGCCCTGGAATCTTCAAGGATACAGCCGGGCTCACAGCAGCATAATTGGTGACAAATGCCTCTGGATGTATAAAATAGTCACAGGCCGAGTAGTAACATTTGAAACAGCCACCATGAGACAGGCAGTCGGGAAAACTTACTCTCCCTATGATTTGTGGTCGCTTCAGAAAGTTGGATCTTCATTCTTCCTATATTTCTTGTTGTACTATGATATCGTGCATCTTTCAAGACAGCCTATGTGTGGTGGTCGTTCACTCCGTTGGTGCCGTTAATCTTGTTAGCCTGAAACTCCTTCTTGAACAGAGCCTCCATCTCCTTTCTCACAGAAACCGCCTGAGCGGATGCAGTGTACTCGATATCCTGCCAGCTCAGTCGCTGGTCCTTCTTGACAGGCCGCTTCAGCACGAAGCCGTGCGCAAGACCGATGGGCAGACCCTCAATGGCCATTGAATCCGCTGCGGGCATGAGTCTGCCGTAAACCGTGAAGCCGCCCTCGCCGTCGAGCTTCTCACCAACTTCGAGGTCTCGCTTGGCTGTGGCAACAACGTCGCCGGACCAGGTCTTGGTCTGTCCCGTGGGTTCTCCGCGGCACATGATGGTGGCGATGGAGACGCCTAGCTCGAGACCGATGAGGTGGTAAGGCTTGTACTGGGCGGCGTACCATCCACTGGAGTCCGTCTTGAGCCCGTATTGCTTGAAGCAATCTCTCTGATACTCTCCGGGAGCTAAGGCCTGGGTGTCAGTACATACTTTCTCTTGGTCGAAACAGACAACGTACCCTTGATAACGACGTAGACACCCCATCGCAGGTGGTTGAACACCCATCTGCCGTCCGTCTCCATGCAAGACACTACCTCAACAGTGCCGTTCTTCTCACATTGACCACCCTCGCTCTCAGGCTTCAGCACCTCGGGAAGATCCCAGACTCCACAAGGAGGGAACTTCAAGCCATTTGTGGGAGGGCTCAAGTCGCATCCGTTGGCGACGGCCGCCATCTCCAAGGCGGACTTGGTGCCGTCCAAGAACGAGTTGAACATCTGTGGGTTGAAGTCTCCGGACTCAAGCTGCTCGTCCGTGAAGCCGTAGTACTTCCACACGGTGTCGGGAGTCGAGTAATGGTACTCGGGGAGATGCTTCGTTCCCTTGCCTGCGCAGACGACCTCGAACCCGGCTGTGCGCGCCCAGTCTACCATCTCGGCAATCAGAGCTGGTTGATCGCCGTATGCCATCGAGTAGATAATACCAGCCTCGCGAGCCTTTCTCGCCAGGAGAGGACCGGCCAGGACGTCGGCCTCTACGTTGATCATGACGATGTGCTTCTTGTGCTCGCAGCACAATAAGGCGTGTCGGATACCCGCTGAGGGATTACCGGTAACTTCGAGAATGACGTCGATCTCAGGAGTGGCAATAAGAGCAGCCGAGTCTGTGGTGATGGCAGTCTTGCCAGCCTTGATGCCCTCTGACACGGAGAGGGTGCAGGTGGCATCGTACTTCTCCTTAGGGAACCCAGTGCGCTTGAGCGAGGCGAGAGCTCGATCCTTGGAGAGATCGGCGATGCCCGCTAGACGGAGGCCGGTGGTGCGAAAGGACTGAGATATGAACATGGAACCGAACTTGCCAGCGCCGATGATGCCGACCTGGATCGGCTTGCCGGCCTCTTCGAGCGCGGCCAGCTTTGTTGATAGGCTCGTCATGGTGAAAAAAAAAAAAAAAAGAAATCAATGGTTGAGGATAAATAGGAGATGAAAGCAAATGTTATTGAGATAGCTTGAGAGTTAATTGAGTCTCTCAGAAGCAGGCTGTGATGGGCGGTGGATGAAGGTGAAGGACTTGATGAGTCTGGTTTGATCTTCCCATCTTGACGGCCGCTCCCTCTTCTTTTGAACTCATCATCGCCGATGCCATATGCAAAGCCGACCCGTCCATCTCCTCCCGGATATGCATCGCGACACAGTGTTGCATCTACAATCCTCTTCTCCGCATCGTCACTACCGGCTTTTTGCCTGATTTCCCGACATCATTCCACGCCTCGCCACCAACCTCCTCCCTCACAACCAACGCCAAGGCGCCAGTAGTCCGCTTCATTAGCTCGGCATGGATACAGATCCACGTGAACCGGAAATATGGAGCACATGCCTTGGACTGTGCTGAGTTGAGGCCGCCGGGAAATCGGAGGCACCAGCGGCCTGGACGCCGGTGGATTTGGTGTCATTCTAAACCCCAGACTCCACACAGCATGGATCTTGGGGAACCTGGGGAATCTGGCCATTGTCACGGTACTACATGCCCGAGGTTGACTCGTGTTGGCTGAGCGCAAGCCAGGACAGCAGGAACGTGGATTGGGTATAAGATCCTCTCCAAGTCTGGCAATCGAAGTCAAGCATCCTTAGTTATCAGCTTGGGACTGCATACTCCTCGTCTCACCGAAAAGCTCCCCCTTGACCCCGAATCTCAAACATCGCCAACTATCAAGCACAATGACCAAGGTCCAGCCAGCGGGGACAGAGGCTGTCACTATCGACTATGCTGCCATTGTCACCACCTGGTCGCCCGAGGAGCGTGCCGATCGGGAAAAGAAGTTTCTGAGGAAGATTGATTTTCGGCTTCTGCCAATCCTGGTACGTTGAATGCCTGAAAGCACCTCCTTGTTTGTTTGTAACAAACTAACTGTTGAATTTCAGATCGTCATGTACATCATGAATTACATCGACCGCAACGCCGTCCCGCATGCCCGAGTCCAAGGCTTGGAAGAGGATCTGGGGCTGAAGGGCGTCCAGTACAATATAGTCTTGAGTATCACGTTCATTGGATACATCTTGATGCAAGGCGAGTCGATCAAGCTGGAGAATGGTTGGGACTCTTGCTGATAACTCCAAGTTCCGAGCAATATGATCCTTAGCAAGGTTCGTCCTAGTTGGTACTTGGCCCTTTGCATGGTTGCTTGGGGCATTGTCAGTGGTGCCACGGCGGCAGTCCATGGCTTTGCCGGTCTTGTCGTCTGCCGCTTCTTCCTGGGAGTTACAGAGGTAAGTGATTGAATGGGTTCAAGGAAACAGGCTCTAACAAAAGACGCATTTAGGCCCCATTCTTCGTCGGCGTCGCGTTCCTCTTCAGCGGATGGTATACGAGAAAGGAGCTGGGTCTACGCCTGGGAATCTTCTTCTGCGCCGCCATGGTCTCGGGAGCCTTTGGAGGTCTCTTCGCAGCCGGCATCGCAGCCGCATTCGAGAACAATAGAATCAAAAGCTGGCGTTGGCTGTTCCTCATCGAAGGCATTGCAACAGTCGTTTTTGCCGTGGTCACCGGACTGGTTATCCCTGACTGGCCCGCAACGACGAAGTGGCTATCTGAGGAGGAGAAAGCTCTGGGAATCATACGCATCGTTGAAGACGCTGGAGAAGAAGAGGAGGACATCACCACACTCGCTGCCTTCAAGATGGCTGCCAAGGACCACCGGGTCTGGCTTTGCATTGTCGGCCAGATGTGTGTCCAGGCCGTTGCCTCGTTGACCAACTTTCTTCCCACTCTCGTCAAGAGCTTTGGTTATTCTACCATCAAGACGCTCCTCTTGACAGCGCCACCATTCTTGTTCACTGCAATTTTCTGCCTCTTTAACACCTGGTACTCCGACCGCACTAGCCAGCGATCCCCTCACATCATCTACCCCAGTTTTGTGGCTCTCGCTGGTATTATCATCACCATGGCCACGACAAACACCGCTGCTCGATACTTTGCGCTCTTCCTGATGCTCCCGGGCACATACGGTTGCTTCCAGATCTCTAACGCCTGGATGGCCAACATCGGTGCACGACCCCGGAAGAAGCGCGCCATCAGTCTAGCTATGAACAACTCCGTCGGAAATCTTGCGCTCGTGTGGACCCCTTACTTGTATCCCGCGAGCGATGGACCGCGATACATGACGGCCTGGTCGGTGAACCTGGCGTTGACCGTCATCACCATTGCGAGTTCGATTGCTCTTACCATCTGCCTCGGGAGGGACAACAAGAAGATGGACGAAATGGCGTCTACTTTATCGGTGGAGGAAGGAGTTTCGGGCAAGAATTTGGCTGAACATCTGGAGAAGCACGGAGAACACGCCACTGTTGGCCGACCTCTGGGTGGCATTAATGCCGGTAGCAAGGCGAGATATGATATCTGAGGGGTTTATCGGGTAATTTGATTAGTTCGTGAGAGAAATCATAGTGTAGTTAGCAGATGTATGTTTGTGGATTAATCTAGAGGAATTTGGCTCTGCTGGAAAGTCTTGGGTGACTCTCTCTCGTAGATGTGAAGTGTCCATCATTGCAGACTATCCGATAAAAGACAGAAAACACATTCAAATCCTAGTATATCCGCACGTAGTTCCAAGTCCGAGAATTAGGATGAAAGTCGAGTCATTGAACCTGGAGAATGATCCATTCCTTGACAAAACACACTGCGGTTCTACTCCGCTTAGAGACTCTCCAAACTCCCCTCACCCTGGCAATCCACAGGACCCCCATGGTGACGGGCCAGGTTACGAGCCCGTACTATCTCCGGTAGAGGTTTAGCGGTAGGTAAGACCCACCTTCGGCTACTGAGAGGCGATGTCGGCTAGTCACTGTCAAATGTCAGCTATCTAGGCCTCTCATTCCTTGGCAACCAGGATTCTGTTGCGGTCCTACGGAGATAATGCGGAGGTCAGCCAACAAGCTAAAGTAGATACGAGACGACACTCTGGCGTAGTGCCGTTTCTTCCCCGCTTCCCCCGCCTTCGCTCTCCACATTTCATGTCTGGGGTGGAACAAAACCTGGGCCATTTCCCGATTTGCCGGTGGCATGGAAAGACTGAGGCTGGATGCATCATGAACAACACCTCCTCGGCACAACGCTGCATGAAAATGGATTCCACGGACGTATCAAGAGCAGACGAAGTTCACGAGAAGCCTGCGTTGTTGCCAAATTCATCAGTTCAGACCGAGAGCAATGTCAAGCCCAAGGGATTGCGGTCCGGCAAGTTTGTGGACGGCGTTGGAGGTCCAGGGAGGAAATCAAAAGCTTGTAAGCTGTCAAAATTGCAAGCGAAAACCGAAGATATGCTGACAAAACTTCAGGTCATGAATGTAGGAAGCTGAAAATGAGATGCGAAATCTTCCCTGGTGACCGGAAATGTCGCCACTGCCTTCGACGCAAGGTAGAATGCATCTTCAAGCCATCAAGCGTTAGCATGAGCAATGGTGAAGATTTTCCCACGTTATCGATGGAAAGATACGAGTAAGGCTACTATAACTACCAATAAAACTCACGGTAGCTGACTTAGTTTCAGGCAGAAAATAGACAGTATGAGACACGAGATTGAGTTGATGCGCCGAAGTCTGGACACGGTCATTGCAGAGAAACGACAACCGCAACTCCCCGAGACCCAATGCCTAACGGTGCAAAACCCCCTCACCGTCACTCCTGGAAGCACGACAAGTCCCGCTGGCTTATCTTCACGAGAGGACAACACACAGATGGCCATGACCCGCGAGAACTCCCTGGAGCCCGCCCCTAGCCACGACCAAGGTAACGGCGCAGTGACAGTAGAGGAGCCCATGAACAGTTTATACGAGGTTACGAGACTGCGAAACATCAGGAGTAACCGGGCGAAGACTGCGCGCACCATTCCTGGGAGCCAAGGGGAGCTGAATGACTTCATTTCAAGGGGTGTCATTTCTGAGCATGAGGCTGAAGAGCTGTATAAAACGTGAGTTGGTCACTGTTCCGTCTCACTACTTAAACGAGCTGACACTACATCTTTAGCTTCCACATGTCCCTGAACCATTACCTCTGGGTTGGTCTGGAGCAGACACATCACTCGTTCCACTCAGTGCGCAAATCCTCCGAACTACTCACAGCAACAATCCTCGCTGTCACCGCGCTGCATATACCGACTAGCGCTGAGACCTTTGACAAATGTTACAAAGAGTTCCTAGCTCTGATATCGTCATCTATGTTCTCCAGATACCACAGCATAGACGATGTACGGGGACTTTGCATCGCTGCGTTCTGGCTATCTGAGGTTTCTTGGAAATTGTCTGGCCACGCAATCCGCATTGCAACTGAGCTGAATATCCACCAATCCTTTGCAAAGGCGCTTGAAGGAGACCGAGAGCATTTCCTTCGAGCCCGCCTGTGGTACATGCTCTATGTGTGCGATCACCACTTCAGCATTGCGTATGGTCGTCCGCCAATGATCGCTGAGTCAACCCAGATCAGAGAGCACGAGCTATTTCTCGCATCGCCGTTTGCAGGGCCACTCGATGCACGGATTCTATCTCAAGTTTCCCTGATGCAAATCCTCACTCGGGTATACGAAAGGTTTGCCATACGGCGTCTTCCAGACCCCCACACGATCCGATACGGTACCAACAGTACCTCCAACGACTCATCGGTCGACATGCTCGAGGAAGATGATTTCTCTGACCTTCGAAGCTTCAATCTTGAGATCGAGCAATGGCGCATGCGGTGGTATGCCCGACAACAGAGCAACAGCTTCATTGGCACGTTTCCGCCCAAGGGCATTATCCTCTACAGCTACTTTGCCAAGCTTCAACTCAACATTCTTGCAGTGAGAGGCGTAAGCCTCAACTCAGGAAGGCTGTCAACAGAGAGGAAAGAATTCACAAACATGGCCATCTCGGCTGCCGCGAGCATTCTCACTTTCGTGCTGGAGGAGGAGGACATGCGTAGAGCCCTTCTTGGCACGCCTCTCTACGTCCACACCATGATTGCATTTGCGTCTGTCTTCCTGATGAAGGTTGCGACGAAGTGGAACCGACCGATGGGTTTCAATATTGAGCACAGCTACTTGAACGTTTCCCATCTCTTGGAAAAGATGATCATCCTTCTCAAAAGCTCCATCACGTCGGACCGCCACGTATTGCACCACATCGCCAACGGGCTCGAGAAAATGCTCGCCGAGATGACTGCGGAAGCAGGTGAAGAAGAGCAAGGCAGACCACTACATGTTCTCCAACCCGAACAGTTTGGATATCACAAAGAGGCTAGCGAGACAATGACTGCGCCAGCAATAGGATTTGGACCTGCCCCGGTTCAGTTTCCAAGTACTGGGTGGGATGCGTATACCCAACAAGCGCACGAGCAAGACTTTTTTGGGAATGGATCAACTTTCATGAACGATAGTCTGTTGTACGAAGCGTTCGGGGCGGAGTCGTCGAGCGATGTATATAGTTTCTTGACCAGCCACTTTTCGTAGGATATAAATCAAGAACCTCATGGTTAAGGGAGGAGAAATCTACGTCATTTCTGAAATGAGCATATTCTTTTAGATCTCAATAGTGAAGTGCTAGCAAAAGTACGTCTTTGTGGTACCCCTCAAGGCTCGTAATCAACACTCAAGTCATTTATCCGTTGTCGCTAGACAGTTTTCTCAACTGCCCAACCCTTCACCACTTCGTACAGAGTATCGTTGGTTCCAACATTTCCCGGGAAGACGACATACGGTAAGCCAGGCCACTTAGACTCTGGCTCATCGCAACGCCAGAGGGGAACACCTGGTGCAGCTTGACCGACAATGAGGGCGCGCTTCATCCTCAGGCCTTTGGTAGCCATATCCGAAGACGTGATTCCGCCCTTGGCAATGACGTACCGCGGCTTCTGCTCAAGCTTCTGAAGAAATGAAACTAGAACCCGAGCAACGGTGGACCCAATATCTAGGCTTTTAGCCTCGTCTCCTCCGACAATCAGCTCTCGACTCGTCATTACGAGGACGTCTTGTCCTCGCTTGATCTCTGCTTCCGCGGTCGCAAGAGCCTTTGACACCTCTTCGCCTGCGGCATCGGGAGACTGAAGGAGCTTCTTCACGTCAAGAACGATGCTGGTCAACTTCTCGCCGGATCGAGTTCGAAGCGATTCGAGCTGTGCGGTTGTCTTGGGCACATACGAGCCTGCGATAATTAGACCGCCAACATCTCCCGATAGACCCAAGTGAGCGGATGAGATGGGAGGAATAGAGGGAATTCCTAGTCGTGCTGAGACAAAGGCTGCGCCGGTCCGGAAGAGGAAGCGCTTTCCTGTTATCGAGGCTTGCAACAACGCCGCCACGACGACGTCGACATCCTCGTCCGCAGCGGCGTTTATGACGATGACGGGTCGGTTGCCGTTAACCTCGTCCGAAAGCTGCTTCAGAACCCCTTCCACGCCTCCAGTACGTATCGTCTCCAAGCTGATGGATGTGATCCTCTCTCTAGGAACGCTTCCCTTGGTCTTTTCCACAACGTAATCTCGCAAGTTCGAGCTCTTATAGCCAAAAGTAGCATCTCTAGCAAAGGGCGTTTGTGCCGCCGGCAACAGTTTGTCGCCTTCTTGCACATAGTGGACGTCCCCAATGGTATATCGCCCACCTTGCAGGAAGAACGGACAAAGGACCCAGGCGTTGGCAGCACCCAAGACTTCCTCAACGGCCACGGCCTCAAGTGGGAAGTGCCCTCGTAAGGTAGAATCGCTGCGAAGCACGACTTCGAAAGCTGCACCCGTTTCCTTTGACGCTGTCTGTAAGTTGGTACAGATCTCGGTGATGAGTTCGCGGGCTTGCTGCGGATGCAGCGCCCGTGAGTTTGTCAGGATGAAGAAGCCGCCGCCCTGATTCGTCTGCTTAAACTCGGCAACCAGTCGAGGAACATCCCAGACAGTAAGGATACTGACGTTGTGACATGTCTGCGTCCCGGTAGGGTCATCGTCAAGAACGACGAGGATGGGAGCTTCGGTGGAGGGGTTCTGGAGGTCTTCTCGGACCTGTCTCCTCAGATCTTTGGCCGGTGCTGGGGGAAGGGATTCCAGGGTTGAATCCCGATCAAGGATGTCATTTTCCGACATTTCTGTGAATAGAGGGCGTGCTAATTTGAAGCCAGGGTAGGATAATGCTTAGTATGATAGTCTCGGAGATGATTCTCATTAATGGCTCGTTCGTGGCAGCAGCAATTAGAGGTTGCGGGGTAAGACACGGAACGTGACAAGACGAAGAATCGAATGGTGTTGTGGTTGTTTGCACTAACGTAAAACCGCCTGCATCCGCTACTTAAACAGCGGAAAAGGGAGCAAAGAGGAGCAGCATTGAATTTTTAGATAACCCTTCATCATTCAATCGTCTAGGTGGTGCTCCACATGCACCTCCACACCAGCTTGTGGATCTGGGATGAGGGTGCATTTCCCGAAATCCCGGGGACGCGATCCGATCCGACAGGATGAGATGAGCGCCTCCGGGGGCATTTCCCGACAGGAATACGTTTTCCTTCAGTTGATAATCCATGGGTTAGCAGATATAGTCCTGATACCTACCTACGGCAACTATCTACACTACAATACTCGTCACCAACTCATCTCCGCCGAACATGTAGCTTCTCGTGT
This sequence comes from Neonectria magnoliae, assembly GCA_037954305.1. Taxonomy (NCBI): domain Eukaryota; kingdom Fungi; phylum Ascomycota; class Sordariomycetes; order Hypocreales; family Nectriaceae; genus Neonectria; species Neonectria magnoliae. Next base: position 43,855 of record JAZAVK010000117.1, on the reverse strand, counting down.
CTTCTCCGGTCGTTATTCCGCACAAAAGCCTTGTCACAAGTTCGGCACGCATACGGCCGCAGTCCTAGGTGCACACTGTTCATATGTGCACCGAGGTTTGCTCGTCTTGTGTAGCTCCGTGGACAGAGCTCACACTGATGATTGGCGTCTGCAACGACCGTCTGATCAAGTGGCACGAACGCACTGGGCTGGCCTGACTCGTCTGGGTGATACGTGCGAAGATGTTTGTCGAGGTCTTTGTTCGATGCGAAGCCGAACGGAACCAGGGAGCAGTTGGGAATTGTGCAGGGGTATGGTCTGTCGTGTCGGTTGGAGTGGTGTTTGGCAGCTTCCTCATTGTCAAAGTAGCCGCAAGTTATGCGAGTGCACTTGAAGAGCTTCTCCCCGTAGAAGTCCTTCAGTGAATCGGCAAGGATCCCATCGTTTTCTAGCCCAGGGGCAAGCTTTTCCAGTGTTCCTCGGATCTTTTCCAGAGCCTCCCCTAGCTTCTTGATGCTTACCTTGTTCCTTTCCTTCAGAGGTTGGTGCTGATGTCTTACAATATGCGTCCACACCTCAAGGAGTTCCGCGTAGAAGTCCTGTTGCTCGAAAGCTTGACAATGTGTCCTGGCTACCTGCGCATGTTCCTCTGCCTTTGGCATCTGCCCGTCACTAACGGCCACTAAGCCGTCATGGTATGTCCGACAAAAGGACTTCAGCGCATTAGAAGTCTTCCATCTATACTGGGGCCCATCATGAGGGTCACTGAACAGCCCCGCAAGATTTTCAATCAATGACTTCAAGTGCGAGTCCCACTGAGAAATGGCGTAGTCCTGGAAGGCATAGCATCCCATCTTGGCGTAGGACTCCCTGTGTTCATCTTGGAGGTTCTCTTGAAAGCAGGTATACGATAGAAAATTGAAGCAAAGCAAAGCTAAGTCGCACTCCAAAGTCATGCCATTTAGGTTTTCCTCGTCTAAGACATATCTTGGGAGTATTGGTTAGCAACGAATGGACTTCGTTTTGAGACTCAAACTCACTCTTTCGCTGTTTGATGGATGAAATCGATGCTAGTCCCGCCTGGCATGTGTACCAGCGAACCGCAAACCTCTTGCATATCTTCGCAGAGTCGCCTTTTGGGGTTTGCTGGTTGGACGTGACCCTGCTCATCCACTTCAATGGAAAGGACTGCCTGCAGCTCATACCACTTTAGTGGACGCTTGGCAAATGCCAGCCAACCGAAGATCTTTTTTGCTTCCTTCCACGTGTTACCGTGTACTCTTCTTCGGAGCCGTTCAATGATTTTGCCATAACTAGAAACACATAATCAGCATTTTTCAATAAAAAGAAAGTAAATATGGCAGCCAGAAGTAGTAAGGTACGTCAGGGTACATCGTTTTGTTAATGGGAGATTAGATACTCACGCTTCTCTAAGATCCATTGGAAGAACCGTCTCTTGAAGCTCGCTTTCGACACATGCAACGGTAGGCTGTTGCAGCAAATTTTCGGTGACAAGGAAGGCGTACAGAAACATCCCTTGGCGATAAGTCAGCCACATATTACAAATGTAAGAGAAGTATCACAGGGATGATATACCGTTAGACCTCTAGCAGGTCAAGGCCTGGACTTGTTCTAAGTGTTCCTCGCCAAGTCGGAACTTTTCTTGTAACTTGCTCCCTTGCTTGACCACGTAAGACCTGATGTCATCGTTCGTCTTGCCTAGACTCAAGGATTACTCCCTCACCAGGTCGGTGGACTGCAGACCTTTTCTCATGATGGCTAAGTCAATGCTCAAAAATAGGACTCGAACTTTCCCTGGGAAGCCCTCGCTGCTTTTGGCAACTATGGAGTTGACGAATTTGATCATGAGTAGGGATAAAAGGGAATGTTGCAACAACCCATATTTACGGTGCACTGCAATTCTAGTTGACAGAGAGGAGGGGAATTCAGTTTACCTACCATGAAAACCTGCCATCTTAAACACTATGGCCTAAAAGCATCCAACTATCTCTGAGAAAATCCCAATTTTACCTTGCCATTCTGCACAGCCAGCGCAGCAGTGTACTGGCAGTTGCTTTCTCATGTGGCATTTCGGCGGATGCGTCAGGGTCTGGGAAACAGAAATCCTGCCTTGCCGTTCCACCGAGTCAATGAATTGAGCGTACCGAAGCATTTAGAATGCTAAGGACCAAAAAGGGTGGGTATTAGTCACATCGCCGTCGCACTGCGATCCTAGTCTTTACCAGAGGCCGCCGTGCTACACTGTAAGTCTAGCCTCTACTCTACAGGTAAAATGCTCCCGTCTCTTGCATCCAATCGTTAATTGGGCTGTCCCGCACAGGTCCTTCCAAGGCAGAAAGTTTCGGGATCCTACAAGGCAAATTTAAGGCATCTGGTCATTTTCAAGAGAACCAACCAAAGTCCCTATCTTATTGGCAATGGGCATGACTGGTCAGCATGAGGCTTGCAGGCCGCGTCGTCATCCCAACGGTCAGGCCTGCACCTTAGTTGCCTTGCGCTTTACATTACGGTTCGCAAAAGTTGCGGCTCTGCTGTGCACTGCAATTATAGCCTCTACAGAGGAGTGATCCAATACACCTTGGAGGACTTGGGGCTTTCTTTACTGTGGCAAGGCTGACTACAGGGGCATCTCGTACTTATCGAGCCAACAGCAAGACCATCAATCAAAGCTTGACAGGTTGACAACTTGAAAGGCTCGCTAATAAAAGCGATAAAACCTCAATTTTTGCATGCTCAGTGTTAGAAGTAGGAACGTGCGTCACGGACAATGTCCCCGTCTGATATCTTGAACCAAGCGATCCCACCCCACATCGTGGATCATGATGGCTCTCTGTCGCAGCTGCTCAACTCTGTCCCGGGGTAGGCGATTTCTATTTCTGCGTTGCTATTCAAAACCCCGACAGACCAAGAGAAAGAATCTGCTAATTGCCATTATTCAGTGGGCCACTGGACAGCTTTGACTTTGACAATTTTCTCAGAGAGCTCACGTCGGCAAACACGATAGACGACGTTCCCACTGAGAACCACTCTACCCCCGCTGATATTTTACGTGATGCCATAGATGACATTCACCCTAAGCTGGCGAATTGGGTTCGCACATTTGAAGACTATGGCTCTAGCTCTATAGATTTCCAGAATCAGCCACTAGAGCAGGATGAATGTAGCTCTGGCTCCAGCATTGACATCTCTGGGACATTATCTACGCCTGAACAAAACGTCACTGTGCCACTGGATGAATTCCCCCACGAAGATACTCGAGTTTGTTATGGGATGGTATGTTATGCGTTGGCAGGTTCTGCCACAGTCTTGACCTAACCATAAAATCTCGTTAATATGGATGGGATAAATCAATGTACTAAGATGAGATAAATCACTAGATCCACAGAGTCGACGTGAAGCTCATTGGAAACATGACCAGGTTGCTAGCTCAACTCAATCGTCGTGATGGGCCAACACAGAGTGCCATTCAGACATTCACTCTGAAGCCCAAAACCGACCATGTTCTACTTCTGCTTCCGGACGAGACCGAATTCGGACACCCCCGAGGTGATATCACCAAGGTGCTTTCTTAGCTTTTGTTGTGGGGTATTCTCGAGTTTGAGGCCGTCGCGTTGTCTGATACCATCTGTCGGAAGATCAACAAGCTTGAAAAGGCCGGAGAGGCAATTGTCCAAGTTGACATCAACATTTACGGTCCGTCTAGTCAGGGCACTAAAGTTGGAGACGCTTTGACGACCGACAAGATCTGGCTGCAACGGCCGGACTACTACAAAAGGCAGTTTCAGTATGTCAATCCTCATGTCATTCGATTCCCAGAGCTGGAGGGTTCAGCAAGATTGGAGGAGCTCGTAAATGAAGCTTCAAGTCTGGAGCGGCGGACAAACACAGACGTCATGCAGTTGGTCTCTGAGGTCGAACAGTCCACACAACGAGCTGCGGGACTAGAGCGAGTCACAGGAGATCACAGATTGCAGACGAAACTTCTAGAGTATGCGTATTTCCTTCTGCCCCGCGAATTTATTTGACAAGAGTAGGCATCAAGAGCGAGGGCTAGCATTCATGATGCAAAGAGAATCCGGCCAGATTCCAGACGACTACCGGCTTTGGGAACTGTCGTTGAAGACAACGAAATGTAACTGCACAACCGTCTCAAGGGTAGCAAGGAAGCAGATGTGGTATTAACTATGCCTAGGTTTATACATCGCATCACGAAAAAAAACGAGCATCGATCCAACGTGAGGAGAAAGGTGGCGGCGTCCTCGCTGATGAGATGGGCACGGGGAAACGCTGTCCATACTTGCCCTTATCATCAAAACCATCGAAGATGGCCATTTTTGGACAGAGCAGAGCATGAACGAAGAAGTAACTCATTTCGAGATTCAGCACTACGCTCATTCTACGCTCATTATCGTCCCCTCTGCATGTAAGGATACAGAATCGACTGACGTGCGGGAGGACTAGATTTTGAGCTGACTGGGAGTTAGTGATCATCAACAGCTGGGTGAGCGAGATCAACATGTACGTCCTTCCCCTACTTTGACAAATATGCTAGTACTGACCGTATTGGCTTAAAGTCATCTTGGCGATGCGGTGAGGGTGATCAAATATCACGGCGAGGGCTGGGAACGAGAAGTCGAGGCTCTGTCGAAGGCCGATATTGTTTTGACGACCTACAAAACCCTAGCTACAGACTACCTCTCAAAGAAGAGGTTGCAAAGCACAATTCATAGCATGAGGTGGTTTCGAATTGTTCTGGACGAAGGTACGTTCTAACTTGTTGGGACGGATACTAGATTACGCTTCTACTAACTTCTCACAGCGCACAATATTCGTCGGCCAGCAACGACGTTTCATCGCGCGTGTGCTGCGGTCACCTCCAGATCTAGGTGGTGTCTCACTGGAACACCCATTCAAAATAAGCTCGAGGACATTGGCTCGCTTTTCATGTTCCTCAGAGCTGAAGAATTTGAGAGCATGGCAAGCTTTCGCCGTTACTTGGTGTTCCCTTTTGAACAGCAAGATCCTGTCGCAAGGGAGAGACTTGTCATGCTCTACGACTCACTTGTTCTCAGACGCACCAAGGAGATTCTGCACTTGCCAGGCCAGGAAGAGCGAATTCGAGAGCTTCAGCTTAGCGCAAGAGAGAGGATGCAGCACGATAAGACGATCGACATCCTCAATCGCTATATCCGCCAGCAAGTCGGTGAACACGAGATTAAAAGCAAGTTCGGCCTGTTCCAGACACACCTTCAGCTTCACATTCTCTGCAATCATAACACGCACCAAAAGCTGTTTACTTGGAAGAGAAAGAGCCGGAGCGCCGCCGATGAAAAGGAGGCCTTTCTTGCAGAGCTGGGTCTCAACGCAAAACGAATTTGTGCCGGCTGTGGTCAACCAAGACCTATCATCAACCCGAACAACGCCCGGAACGACTTTGTTGAAAAATGTGCTCACATATTTTGTCGAGATTGCTTGGACGGCCTTCATGGCACGCAAGGAGAGACAAGCTCGCTGCAACATTGCCCACTTTGCGTTGTGTCCCACAAAGCCCTGCGGAAAGCTGCTTCTATACCCATTGTACTGGGAGATACAGATGAGCAAGGTGACGTGGTAATGCGAGATGCCGATAACGATGACTGGGATGGGTACTTCAATTCTGGAGGCTACTCGACGAAAGTGATGGCCTTAGTCGAAGATGTGAAAGGAAGCCTGGCCGAGTTGGTGAAGGGCGAGGATGGTAGACCCAGAAAAACGAAAAGGTACGAGATAGTAGGACTTGGCTTGGATGAGTGCTTCTCAACTAACCCCGATAGTATCATCTTCTCTTGCTGGACTCGAACCCTGGATCTCGTCGAGATCTACCTTCAAAGGGAGAATATTGAGTTTCTACGCGTCGACGGAGAGTGCTTCATGTCAAAGAGACAGCGAATCCTTGACCGGTTTTCCCAACCGAATGGTCCTCAGATCATGTTGATGACCACGGGCACAGGTGCATTCGGGTATGTCCTCACTCAAAAATGACGAGTATCAAAGTCAAGTGAATAGCTATGCTAACGAGCTATCAAAAAGACTGTACCTCACAGCGGCCAACCGAATTTTCATTCTCGAGCTACAATGGAACCCGAGCGTGGAAAATCAGGCAATTGCGCGAGCCATACGCCTGAGACAGAGTGACAAAGTGATTGTCACCCGATACATGATGATGGGAACCATCGAGCAGGTATGTATTGTCCAACGGGGATGTTTATTGAGCCCGGAATAGTTAACCAAGAAACAGGAAATGAAATCTCAGCAAATCAAAAAGGAACGGGCGGCAAAGGCTGGATTTGTGAAGTCGGTGGACTGATTTGTCATAGGCGGTAGAAATGAGGTTCCTGAATTGAAACGCGATGCCTGCCTGTTACTCAAGATAGACAACTCATAGCCAAGCACTTATGGTGACTTTCTGCACAGCTAGAATGCCCCAGACTAGAGTTACAGGGCACATCTGTAGTTTGTGAGTTGAGTATAGTTATGTGTTCTTGCCAGGCAACAGCTAAAATATCAGTGTTGTCCTAATGTCAGGTAACGCTGGTTGACGCGATTCCGGTCAAACCTGGCATTTCTTTACGCCACAATTATATGAACTCAAATGTGACCTTTGACCGGGCTTCGCGATGTGCTCTGTCAAGCTACCCAAAACCAGGCAATAAGAGGCAACGATCTTTAAGGAAATGTTAGATTCATTACACCAGTTTAATGATCGGCTCAATCCGGTGAAGGTCATCGCACAAACCGCCCTAACGATCTGCTGGATGTTATGGACGAGGGGTTGGGGAGGGGCTAGGGTGAGGTGGGATTAGGAAAGTTCTCTGCAAACGCTAAAATTGCAGAGCTAGTTCGTCTGTTTTTTTTGTTTTTTTTTTGGTGGAAAGCATACCCTACTACCCAGTGTGAAGCGACCACCTAAGAAAACACAATCCCTTAAAGGTGCGATGAGGCAGGAAGAAAGTCGCAATTGCGTAAGCAGTACTGACAACCCCAAAAGGAGTGGTAACATTGATGAAAGGAAAAAAGATGCCCGACTAATAAGCGGTCTGTACAGTCCCTTAAATAGGCAGCCAGTTAGTTAGCTTAAACCTGCTAACATTAAACCCCTAATACGTTAAAATCCAACGACACAATAAATGGTATCTACCCGTTGGCATTGTGGGGCTTGCAAGCATGCCAACCTCTCCGAGGTTGGTCACAAAAACCTAGTCCAGCCACATTAATGTGGTCCACCCACATTAGTGACCCTCAAGCTGTGAAATGACCCATTTTCTGTTCACGGAGTTTCAGTCGGCATGATATCTTCATTTATTGAAGACTAGGGCCGTAAGCGGGCTCGTTGGAAAGCTACGGAATCGTAGAATTTGATGATGTATATGAAAATAGCGGAAATTGCATCTGTGGCCTTAATTGGGCTGCCTGCTGCGAGGGTCTCGCCGCGGCTATTACTTATAACCCTATTGACTATATGTTCCTTGTGGCTGCATTAGGTGCCCTATTAACCCTATAGCTCTCGTAATATCCTTATAATGCCTTAATAATAGGTTTGCCTTTGAATTAGAGCTACTAGTAGCTATGTTATTATAAAATTATAGTGTTAACTTAAGGGTAGGTTAACTAGTAATATTAGTAGCGATAAGGTTATCCCTAGGGGGGTTGCTAGGTTAGGAATATCTTCCTCCTACTAGTCTTAAAGCCCTATAAGCTCTATATTATTATTATTATTATCTTTAAAGGTTATAATACTTATAAACTAGACTACTTTATTACTTAGAGGCTAGGTATTAGGGTTTATTGCTAGAGTTAGTCTATAGGTATAGCGGGCTTCTTTTTAGGCTTGAGAAAATAGGATTTAGGTCTCTTACTTAAGGGTATTATTATACTTCTTTCTTTATACTTTAAGGGTATTATACTAGTTAGTATAGTTATTCTCTATAAGCTATATATTAAAGGTTAGCTAAGGAAGATAAGGAATATCTTATACTACTTTTACCTCTCTTTACTAATACTTAAGATTATTAATCTACTAAATAATAAGAGATTAAGTAAATTATAGTTATAAGTACTATTCCTTAACTTCTACTATAGCTAGGGATACTTAGTATTAAGCTTATATATTAGGAAAGCTAAAACTAGTAATAAAGTTACTAGTAGGTCTTATATATTAGCTAGTTTACCTTTTCTTACCTTATTTCTTAAGCTACTAAAGCTAGTTAACTAAGAAAGACTTATGCTCTTTATATATAAGGGCTACCTTAGAGAGAACTTTACTAATATTACTAATAGCTTCTAGAGTAAGTAAGCTTATTATAGTATAGTATCTCTTATAGAGCTAGTTAATTTAATCCTAGGTATCTTAGAAGTAAGAATTAAGAGGTAGATACTTCTAAATAGAGAGATATATTACCTTTTGCTATTATTACTACTTATTAAGGATATAGTTAATTATAAGTATTATATAAAGTAGCTAAATACTAGATTTTTCAAGCCCTAATATAATATAGTAAGTAAAGAAGCTAGCTTTATAGATCTTTATAAATACTATTATAAATTACTTATAATTAAAGGCTAGGTTTCCTTTCTAAATAAATTTATAAAGTTCCTTTTAATATATATTCTTTAAAAACTAAAAAACTCCTATATCTAGTAGCTATATAAAGTATATTAAATATAAAGATAGGATATAGATAATAATATTAAATTAGATATAGTAATTAATATATTTAAAAGATAGATAGCCTAAAAAGCTATTAATAACTAGAAGGTAATAAATCTTCTCTTTCTCTTTATAGACTACTTAGGGAGCTATATAATAGAAGTCTAAGTTAAAGGGATTATAGAGCTACTTATTATAACTAAACTAATCCTAGAAAGAAATATCTCCTTACTTAACCTTTATAAAAGCTCTCTAGGAATAAGTATTAAAGTTATAAAGCTATTCTAATATAATCTATTAGTTACTAAAGCTAGTTTCTAATTATATAACCCTTATACCTAGGATATTATTAATATTAGATAAATCTATTATAGAAAGCGCTTTAAAGATTAGCTAAGGAGGAATTATATCTCTAATAGTATTTATAGTTCTAACCTAGGTATAAGACTCTTAATTTATTAGATTACTAACTTCTAGGTATTAGGATTATATAGTATATATAATAAGGACCTAGATATATTCTTAAAGGTACCTAATATAAAGACTATACTTATCTTTATTCTAGCACTCTAAGGAACTAATCCTATATTAATATATAATATCCTAAAGGCTAGAGAAGAACTTAGTAATATCCTTAATATTAGATACTTTAAATAACTTATATACTTAGTCTATAGCCTTTAAGAATAACTTCTATAGCTTAGGATAACACTTATAGAACTAAGAATACTATATCTTACTAATCTTAGCTTTAGGGATATTCCTAGTAATTAGGAAACCTAAGGTAGCTTCTTTAACTTATAACTTCTCTACTAAAAAGCCTAATTTCTCTATCTATATAATATATACTACTATAGCTATATCTTTACTAAGCATTAAAGTCGCTAGCTAGCCTTATAGACCTAGTAGAATATAGGAAGAGAAACTAGTAGTAAGAATACACTATATAGTACCCTTAGAAGTACTATTAGCCTCTATAAGCTTACAGTAAGAAGGTAGCGTACTTATAGCCTTTGTATGCCTCTATATATAATACTATACATTAGGGTGGACCGTAGCGAGTATGTTAGCGCGGATTTCGGCCTTTCTTTTATCCGCAGCGTTCTTAGCCGGCGGAGATTGCCTAGAATCACGGCGTACGCGGAGCATCTTGATATTGATGAAGGTCTACCTGAAATTTCGTAAATAAGGTGCGTTTTTGCGGTGTGGTCGGTGGAGGTCGAACGAAAAGAGGTGGACCACATTAATGTGGCTGGACCAGGTTTTTGTGACCAACCTCGGAGAGGTTGGCATGCTTGCAAGCCCCACAATGCCAACGGGTAATGGATCAAGTTGGATAGAGCATGATGCACTGCCACTCTTACTTTGCATTGTAATCCAAGCATTGCTCTGAAGAGCGATGTCACCCACAGTTGAACCAACGTTCACGAGTTCTCGATATGATGCAAGCATCACTACTGTTTTATCCACAGAGAGGTAATTTACGTACACCTATCCCAAGCGTTTTTAATAGCACAATTAGCTCACTATGATAAAATCTGGAGATTGGTACTTGTTGTTGGCGGATAAACGTAAACACCCAGCACGCCACAAATCTATGACATCACGAACCGCTATTTGAAGAGTGCAACATGCTGAGCCGTTTTTACTCTCTCGATTGTTTCAACCTCGATCACTACCACCCACCATCTTGATCTACCATATCACCACTTTTCTTCACGCTTAAAATCATGCCAGTCTTACGGTCAGCATCGTTAGACGCAAAAGGGAAGGACACGGCGGCGGCGGGTGAGAAGCACCAGATCAAGCATGAGTCGCCAGAAAAGAAACGCACGAAGACTGAGGAAAACAGAATCGCCGGAGAATCGATATCGGACTCGGAAGAACTTGTCGAGACTAACGGCGATTCCGAGAGCGAAAAGTCCCCAAAAGCCCCCGAGGCCAGCAAGAATGGCGAAAAGGACGACGCAGTTAAGCCATCTCAAGAACATGACGTGCCATCCAACACCCTGGAGAAGGGGATCGTTTACTTCTTCATCCGAGGACGTGTCAACACCGATGAACCAGAAGGTGTGGACGACATTGCGCGAAGCTACATGATTCTCCGACCGATCCCCAAGGATGCAAGACTCGGCGAAGGACCGATGGGCGATTCTGGACACACAAGGGTTCTGGTGCTGCCGAAGAAGACGTTCCCAGTAAGCCCCAAAGACAGGTTTATGGCATTTGTCAGTATGTCGAAGGCGTCGTATCAAGACCTCAAAGATGATTTTCTCGCCTCATCGGAGTACGTTACCAAGACTGTTGGTACCCGTCATATTCCCCAAGCCACACCAATTGCCGAAGGGGTTTACGCGATAACTTCCACCGGCCGGGAGAGCCACTTTGCATACATCCTCACATTACCTCAAAAGCTAGACGAAGTCCAAAAAGAGCTGGGTCTGAAAAGGCAGGGAAGCTTTATCATCAGCACCAAGAGCCCAAAGTATCCTGGGCCAGCGAATGCAAGACTTCCCAAGGGTCCCGAATACCCCGAAGAGTGAGATCTGTTTCTCCAGTCAAATTTTCGACTCTTCTGACAGAAAACAGGATTCTGGAAGATTTCCGAGACTTGCGCTGGATGCCCTCCAAGTCGGTTCACCTGAATTATGCTAATGCCCAAATTCTCCTCATTGGCGAACGCTCGGGGATTGATAAAGCGACGGAGCCTCAAGACGAGGAACAGAAAAAAGGCAAGGACAACAAAGAGGTTTTAGAGAACTTGGAGGAAGATGACTTGAAGCGGATGCAACATCTTGGGGAGGACGAGTCGGAGTCGATATTTGCTGATTTGCATGTCCAGGCTAAGGATTATCCTGCGCTTCAAATGTCATTTTAGGGCTGCTACAACAGCTAGACCTATTCATAGCTTTAGTAATGAGTCCTGCACAACTAGCTACTAATTTAGATGGTAACAAGTTCGATAAAAAGTCTATCTGGCTTCACTCTCCTTGCTAGAAGTATAGGATCGGCTTAGGGGGCTTCTTACCTGCCTGCGTTGACAATCATCTTACCTTAATAGATCTCCGCATCCATATTCATCTTTTCCCAAGAGTCCGCCACCGTGAATACAATAGTTTAGTGAAGACAACGAGCAGAGATGACTTCAGTCGAGGTGGGCGTATTGGACCCGCCAACGCGCCTGTTTCTCTAGTACCTTTGGCCACTTGCTTTGGCTGACTTAAATCGTCGCTAATATAATTCAATAGGTCATAGGTCTCATTTTGAAAGGATCACGAGTCACCGTCAGGGCAGTCCAATCCCGGTGCAGTTCCCTATCGCTGAGAAATGTATTATCGACACTGTCCCTTTGGCAAGGAGCGGTACCCTAGACCGCCAGGATATTCCGTGCAGACAAAGCTTCTGAGCTTTCGGGGAAGGGAGCGAGTTGCCTTGGTAGAAAGTATTTTGATCAGGAGCAGGACGGCAAAGCTGCGAGTTCAGGGGTGGACCCTAACGACCCCGGACAGCAACCACGTCAAGAAATATATCCACAATAAGGGGTCAAGACCTTCGGAAAGCAGACATTCAAAGGTGAGACCCAAACGAGGCAGCCCAGAAGCTTGCAGCTGTATTGACATGCATATCTTGGTATTTCTTGCAATCCTGCTGTTTCCGTGCATTGGATCAAGCTAGCTTCTGTAATCTTAACATGCTACGAACTGCATAGAGACCAAACGATGATCCGGCATGGCGTAGTCATCTTTGCATGTCGCTTCATGATGTCAACAAGTTAAATGCCGGGAATTTCAGCCCATTCTTTGACCGGAGATGTCGTCGCAGTAAGCTGAGCGGACGCTAACAGCCCTCACGCGGTCTCGAGCGGATGGCCCACACAAAACAACGCGGATGTTGACACGGGATGGCTTTACTAGGTTGACCGTTGACCGACTGAACAAGCATAAACACCCTCTTCCTCTCCGAGCCTTCTCTTTGATTTACAGGTACATCGCAAATCAAGTCAGGTTTTCTTTCTAGAATCCTTCCTCATTCTCAGCCCATCTCCGCAACAATGCCTTCAACAGCTTTCTCCCCTGACTCATTGCCAGAACCACCGCGATCGAAGAGATCAAAAGCCAGCTGCCATCTGCTCAAGTCTTCTTTCTGTCTCTTGATCTATCGAGCTTCCAGAGTGTCATGGCTGCTGCAAAGAAGCTATGTAACGACGAGATATCCTCGCATGGCCTTGTTAATAACGCTGGCATCATGGGTGTTCCTTTTTCTCTGACCGACGACGGTTATGAAGTGCAGTTACAGGTTAGTCAAGGCCCAGGAGATGAGTCACAGAGACACACACTAACTTTGCTAAAAATCAGATTAACTACCTCTCCCACTGGCTCCTCATTTTTCATCTACTCCCAATCCTTCAGGCTACTGCGGCCCAGTCTCGCAAAGACACTTTGCGGATAGTCAAAGCTACCTCTGATGGACACACCCGGTTCACTCCCAAGGGCGACATCGTCTTCAATGATATCTCGTTGGAGAAGTAATCGGCCATGACCGGGTACGGCCAGAGCAAGCTCGTCAACAATCTCCACGCCAAGCAGCTGCACCCCATGTTCGTCCCAAAGGGAGACACTACCGCTTCCGTCCTAACTCCATTTGTGTGGCTGCAGTTCATCCTGGCCATATAGACACGTAAGACGACAAGCTCTGTACCAAAGACACTGTATCACTGGGCTGATTCAAATAGCAACCCCAATCGTTAAGCCACTGGGGCAGCGTCCGGCTCCGTCCTCCATGCTATTTACCCCAATTATGCGCTGCCTGGGTATCTTAGAAGATTAAGCAAATGGTGCGTGGTCATCCTTATTCGCAGCTGCAGGCGACCAGTTTGACGCGAATGATTCTGGAGCCTACATCATCTCATACGCAAAGATCGGAACGCCGAGTGCGTCTACCCGCGATGAACACCTGGCGAAGCGATTGTGGGAATGGACTCAAGATGAGTTCGGTGGCAAGGGATAGCTGGAGATCCAGTCAGGAGCATCCAAGTCAAGTCTTTTCTCAAAACGTCTTTACTTTCCATATCAGTAATGCCACAACTGCATCGCAGCCGTACTCACATGCAACATTCCATGAACGCCCCATCACTCTTAGTGCATGTTTCATGGCATCTATAGCTGCCCTGAGATCCTCTCTTCCTGTCTCCTGGATGTACCATGTGCTGTGAGTTGGGGCAGAATGGAGACACTTAGCGACGAAAGGGCTGACAACGAATATGTGATCTTGCTCTGTAAGCGGAAGGCTCAGATTCGCAACAAATTCCCAGATCTACCCAACTATCTCGTGCAAGGTCTCTAGAGCTTGCTGCTGCATCCTTAGTTTCTCTGGAATACCCACACCGGATACGTTGTCTAGGTCCGCACATGTGTGATTATCACAGAGGGTGATCAGCGCGCTGAAGCAGATTCTAAGCGCAGAGGAATAAACCACAAGGACGTGTGGCTCTTGCCTGCCGACCTCCTGACTCAAGGCAAGCCTAAACGAGGAGAGGATTTTATGCAGTTGTAGTCCTTCTGAATAGTAGTCTACTGAACTCTTGGTGGTCTGACTGGTGCGGATATGAGACAGTACTCTGGAGAAGATGGGGCTGCTTGACAGGTTCGAGCAAACGGAGTTGCAGGCAAGTTTACATAACCAGACACTGCAAGTGATGGTACCACAGCCCGTTCCTATGTGAAGTATTGGAGATCTCTTGAGATCGGTCAGGGGTAAAAGCCTTACGCCAAGGTCCCAGACCGTGTCGTCCATCGGGAGGTCTTCTACGCGAGCATCTTCACAAGAAAACGGCCTATCGGAAATGCCGATATTGACAACACTATTCGAGTAGTCTGGCACCAAGGCAAGTTCAGTATTCACCTACCGGTCCATGATAATGAGACCCCACCAAGTGCAACGGATCTCTTCTACTGCACTCGCTGAAACTTCGAGATGTTAGATGCTAGGAAGTACGAGGGATGGAGATGACATGAGCTTAATTGGCGTGGGAAACAATTGGGAAACAGTTGGGAAACATTTCGTCGATCATGAATCCCCAATGCGTGATTTAGCCGAGCGCAGTGTCCAACTGTGAGATATGCGGCTGGATAAATGGCATGAGCAACTTCGTAGAACGAGAGTAGCAGCACAGCTTGAAGAAAGCAGAAGGAAATGACCACTTGATCTTCCATAAAATGCAGACATCATCTTGTTCTATAGTACGCAGCTTGACAGTCGGACGTTTGTCCATCTTTCTTAGGTTGCAGGACATCAATGCAGTGCAGAAGGAAGATAATATCTGAGGAGTAGCCTTCAGAGGATATCTGTCTGGATAGGCGCCTTTTCGAGACTAGTATCAGTCACCGCATCAGTTTCAGCCCTTGGGATCTCTCTAGTGTGTTCACTCACTGACTGGGAACAATGGATGAATCGTGGCGAAGAACGTTTCTATTGACTGGTAAACTTGGTCCTCTCCTTGGCTCACAATCTCCAGAAACCCCTCGGGGATTCCTAGGACTGATAGAGTCTTGATAGTAGAAAGTCGCTGCCTGAACGTGTACGAGTCTAGAAAGAAGAGCGCAGGAAGCGTGTGACAAAGCTCACCGAGTCCAGCGCGCCACTGCTGTTCATCAGGATACGCACAGCGGCGACCATTTTAGCGACAGAGCTGACACGATGGAAGTTCGCGTGTGCATTTCCGTTTCTGCCTTCGACATATTGTGCAAGCGAGCTTACTTAATTGATCATCTATGCCTTCGCGACGGTAGGTGGAGGGACAAGAGATACAGGAACAGATACCAGGGCTAATGGTAAGAAGGCCAACCTAGGCTATGAAGCTAATTATGTCTTAATCTAATTTAGTTAGACTCGCGAGTGGGCGTCGTGGGGCGGAACAACTACATCCGGTTTCCCCGCCAAAATGAGAGTATCCAAGCTCAACGTCAACAACATCAATCGAAGCTATAGTAATCGATGAGAACGAGTTGAAGTAACGGATCCCGCCTGTCGCGATGCAATCCGACCTTGTTCTGGACTGGCTTGAAGGTATTCCATACTCCTCTGAGCCTGGACTAGACCTTTCGACGGCCCCAACGCGAAAGATCCTGAAGCGACGCCGAGTCCACCAAGCGCCAACTCCCGATCCACCCTCGGGCATGTCATCTATCGACGACGTGGAGAGTCAGGGAGCGAGAAAGCGACCCCATGTCGATGAGGAAACTCCCCGGCCGAAGCAGCGAAGCAGACGCGCCATCTCGCCGCCGTCTTTGTCCGACCATGCCTCCTACTCTCAAAAATCAGCGTCGCAGACGTCGAATCGATCACCGCAGAGACAGCTCGCAGCTCTCGAACTCGTCGATGAAGGCGTCATCGTGCGCGAGATGTCCTCGCTACAGGATCGTCCACCAGAACTCGCAAGCCTGTTGTCTAAGATGCAGCTGATCAGCCGCGGCATCGGCATACTCGACCCCAGCCTACGACCCTCCTTCCGATCGCATCACAACGCTCGGGCGTCTGAGATAGGTCTCGACGCTTTCTGGTTCTCCAACGACCGCAATCAACTTGGCTGCACGCCTGGAATTGAGGCTGTCCTGAAGATCCATGCCTTTGCGGCCGAGTGCGCGCAGAACTCGCACCCCGAAGCGAACTGGATTACCCTCGTCCACGATGGCCTACTACGGTTGGCTCTTCAACCCCCCCACAAACCTTTGTTCACGTCGCTTGTTGGCCACATGCCATGGTAAGGAACCTATTTTTGCCTGGTAAGCCCATCCGCTGACTTTCTTCCCCAGCACAACAGCGACTATTCTGTCTTGTTACCTCCCGTCCCTGCTACCCCCCAAGAAAGTCGACTATTGCATCTACGTGGACCCATCGAACGATTCGTCGCCACTTGCTACCGCATCGAGAATTGCGAATCTCCGTCAGACGCTGCCGGGAAAGGCAATCAACCACACGAACTTCTACCCTCTGCGACATCGGCCGATTGCCCTCAGCATCGAAACTAAGAAGACGGGTGAGGGATGGGACGGAGCGACTCTGCAGATGGGAGTTTGGCAATCGGCACACTGGAGTCTCCTTCGAAGCTTGACCAATATCGCACGAACGAATGATCGACGTCAGAAGAACCTGGGACAGACGGGGCTTCTGGAAGATGAACCGAATGATATCCCTTTGCCTGAGCGCAAGTTGCCGCAGTTCCTTCCTGGTATCATCATCCAGGGTCACGATTGGAACTTCGTCCTCACTACCCCAGAAGGGTCGCAGACTGTCCTATGGACAAAGCTTATAATCGGCTCGACAAGTGACATACTGGGCATCTACCAAATCGTTTGCGCCTTGCAGGTGCTCCGGGACTGGATACAAACAAGTTACTGGCCGTATTTACGAGAATTGTTGGGAACTGGTGACTGAACAAAAGGAACAATCGCTCGCTTTGCCCATCATCATCTCTCTAGGTCATTCGATCCGGCTATGAGAAATTACGCCCCTTTCCACGCTTTCGTGGAGTGCTACTATTTACGTCAGCTACTGGGGGCCGCGAACCAGAACTTGCATCCAGTTGGAGTCGGCCCCTCCACTAGGTTCCAGGCACACGCCATGGACCCGTATCTCCTCGTAAAGGTTATCCCGAGACCGTTGGGACGGTCCTCGTTGTGGACGCACTTCAAGATGAAGTGCCCGACGTACTGGTCGATGACATTGTTGCTTACTCCACCAACGTTCCTGGGTCATGGGCCAAGGGTGGATCACTTTTCAATTTCCACATCGCCTCCTGTGATCAGCAAAGGTTGATCTGTGAGAAGATCACCGTGTGAGATAAACACGATTGGCACTGAATCAACTTTCAGATATCCCAAGGTATAGGCGTGTGCCAAACAACTTGCCGGCTGGTGGGAGCCGTTTCTAGGTAGCAGCCTGAAGACATGACCTTGAACTACTTTGCTACTAAGAATGAAGAAATGCATTGGACGGGCATTCTTTCGAGTTATATGGCCCGATGCCCCGACGGCCTTAGTACCTACAACACACGGCATGTTATCGGCGGTTGCGGTTCGAACATGATCCCTGGACTAGAGTCAAAGGATGCCATACATAGGCTATAGTCGAGAAATCGTCGAGACTTCCTCCTACAACTGGACTTCTCTGGAGAGTGTCAATGCTTACAGTAGGGGTTCGCCTCTTGTCCGCATTCCTACTTGTTTTTGCTCCTTTTTTGACTGCTCGTGGAAACGACTACCAGGATGACCTAAGCGCCATAGATAGGCATATTAGGAAGAAGACTCAAGTGTTGAGAACCTGGCCACACTGCTGTAGAAGCGCTAGAATTGCAGTGCAAAGGTGTGGGTGGCCCTCGAGGTAATAATTCGACTTTCATTGTATCTAAAGTGTATCTAAATTTATCTTCGTCGCGATTCCAACACACGCAACCCCAAATGCTCTGTCAAGCGTGTGCAGTAGTAGACCTCACCTTACTTACTCCCGAATCCCCGAACAAGCGATTCTATGTCTTGCATCAGAGCCGCCAGTCCTTTCTGGACGGTTTTGCCGTCGGCTGTTAGCTGTGCCTACTAATCTCAGGCAAGCTCGATCACACCGAGAGCTACAATGAGATATGCCAGCTCTTCGATGTCTATATGGTTCTCGGATGCTTGCCTAGGATGAGGCGATCCAACGGAGACGCAGTTGTTGAGGACATTAATTCCATCACCGTGGCGAGTCGTCGAGGCCCTGCTGTTCTTCACGTCATCGACCCTATTCCAGGTTTGAAGCCCATGATATCGCCAAGGATGACAATGTTCTGCCAACACTGAACAACATATCACAGATACATATTCATTCCTCTACACCGACCCTTTGAGAACCAGAACGCAACTTCGTTCACATGTCGTGGCTGGAAGCAAGGGTAGGCCTGGGAGGAAACGTCAGAAAATAGAGAGCCTGTCATCCCAATCAACCTCGTCAGATGTCCAACCATTTCGAGACTTATCAACCGGATCGACTACAAACCTTCAACTAGCTAGGACCTGGCTCGATCAATGTCTTAATCAACACTCACAGTTCGAAGTCAACCGTACCTCGACGGCCAAGAATCCTCTACCAACCCGACTAGTCAATGTTGCGCGAGTCGACCGATCATTTCTCGAAGCCACCGGCGCTCAAACGAGGGGCCCGTATGCAGTTCTAAGCTACGTTTGGGGCGGCAGGAAACGGATCATGACCGTCAAGTCAAATTACGATGCTCACAAAAAATGCCTCTCCGTTGAACGTCTACCCCTCACAACCGCGGATGCCGTTCAAGTCACACGGGGGCTTGGTTACAAGTATATTTGGATCGATGCCTTATGCATCATTCAGGATGACCAACAAGACCTTGACCGAGAGTTGCCGAGGATGGGCGACATCTACCGCTGTGCCCAGCTTACGATCTGTGCCGAAGGCGCTGAGAGCTCTCACGCAGGACTCTTCGTCAACCGGGATTCTCGTCTCTACCGCCCGTCCAAAATACCAATAACCATCAGTGTCGAAGACAGCCCTAGTAAAAGAGACGTGACCTTGGCGACCACTTGGACCGGGCCAGACTACCTCAAAAATCGTGGTAGGGTCCTACAAGAGCGAGTCCTCTCATCTCGATGCTTGATGTTTGGGCAGCAAATGACTTGGATTTGTACAATGGGCCATGCACAAGAGACCCGTCCAGTCTTACAGCCAAAACAACCTCTCCCGCAAAGTAGCACTCGGTGGGTTCTGGAAAGACTGCGGCAGGCTCTATACGCTGCGTCAACCATCACTAGCGGCCCGAGTAGCCTCACTCCTCACACGAGCCATTTCGACATCTGGTACTCGATGCTAGAGGAGTACGGCGACAGGGAACTAGCATATGTAGCGGATAACATCCCGGCTCTGTCTGGACTAGCTGCAATGCTTCACCAAACACATGGCACGACCTATCTTGCTGGATTGTGGAAGGAGGACCTCCAGTTTGGACTCGCCTGGTACGTTGCTTTCAACGACGAGCGTCCCGTGTGCAAAGACATGCGTGGGCCTTCTTGGTCATGGGCATCTGTGGGAAAAGTTCGAATCAAGTTTCGCTCTTGGAGGCGAAGCTCTGAGACGCTCCAAGGTGCTAGTGCTGAGGTCGTCAACGTCACCTACAACACAGCCGGCATGACAAACCTTTATGGGTTCGTAACTGAAGGAACTATCAGTCTACGCGCGCCATCAAAGAGAGGCATCCTCGAGTACACACCTACCTTTGCTGCTGCCAGAGAGAAGAAATTATACGGGGGATCGAAGTCTGAATTTGGGGTAATCGACGCGAGAGAGCAGCCTCGACACCCTGCGCTTCTGCTAAATCACGAAACGCATCAACCGGTAGCAGAGGCAGCACTGGATTGGGAATTTCGTTCGATGTCCGGCACAGGCCCTTCGGCTACTGGCTCAGCCGTAACCTCTGCCTCGAGGATTGAGGTATGGTGCGTCTTGCTGCACGTTCAACGTGACCGAGACAGATACCACGGGACCCTTTTGGTCCTTGAGAGGAATAAGTCCAATCCCGCCTTGTTCAAACGTCTTGGAGTTGGGTTTCTGGGAGCTGAACACCCGGGATGGTTCGGAACACAGAGCTAGAATGAGACGGGAATAGGGACAAAGGACCTCGCTAAGGAGATGGTTCGGATTGTGTAATAACAAGTGCAAAATACTAATGGCTGTTGTATGGGGCCAACGAAAGCGTCCATATCTATTTAGGGAGGGAGGGCTATTTTAGTAAAGTCTGCCACCGTGTTCTGTCATCGGGACGAGGTCTCACTTGGTTTGCGCTACGTACCATGTGTTAGTCTTGCTGCTGAAATCCGAAGAACCATACCCTCAAGGTATCATTGTCTAGCAAATGATGGACTATGTGGCGCTGGACGTCATCATAACAGAGCGGCATGGTACCGAAAGGAAGTCTTCTAATAGCACGGAGACGGTATTGATCGGTGTATCTCTACTCCCATAGTTAAATCTGTCTGCGAATCGTAGTCTTTGTTGCAGAGGGCTCTCGAGGCTATTGGCTTTGGGACAGGCCATCCTCGGCGTCGATGTTAGCCCTGTTAGCCCAGTCCTCATCACTATGATCAAGTACCGAGAGTAATACTGGCAGGATTTGTCACATGAATAACACTTCACGTCATGATAAGCTATAATATCACATCACTCGTTGAATGCATTCCAGATCATGGATCAAACCTTTGTTCTTCTTGTGGCGTTAATATTCACGCCACGAGCGAAATAACTTCGGTATTGTAGTAGGACCGTGTCCTTCACACTTGAAAAAAAGACCTGTCTGCAAGGGAGCAAGCGGTCTTGGCGATGAGTCAACCGTTTCGTAATTAGCTTGAGGAGTGAGGGAGCATACATAGTAACGGCCAATGAAGAGGGAGGTTAAACGGGGGCCCGGCGCTAATCTGCGGCAAGGGGCTAAATTTCTTTGAGTACAATAAGCCTCTAGGCAAGTCATGGAACATATCTCTCCCTTCAGTGGGAATTTGGTTCTAGAGATCGTCTCCCTTGGACTAATTGTTACCTGATCAAGTGCTTGCAGAGGCTTACGGCAGTAAAGAAGCGTTGATGGGATTCCACATCATTAATGTACAAGGTGACCTGTAACGCTGCTATGATTATTCCTTTTGGCGTAGTGGCACATCAACAAAGACATCGAGTCTAAGTGTCCATTTGTGGAGAACATCTGTATGGGAAATGTGCACAAAGTATACGTAGGGCCAGAGCACCCATATTAGAAACCGATATGATTATTTTCTGGGGTTATTTTACCATTTGTCGAAGGCTCTACCACTACATACGTGCAGCTCGAGCTCCCTGCTCCCGAAAAAGAGTGAAACACAGTCAACGAGAAGTAAAGTTAAGAATATGATGTGAGTAGATGGAAGACAAACCGAGAAGGGTAAGCCATGATCTTGTACACGATGGCTTCAAAGATGTATATGACAAAGAAGCTCGCTTGGCTGTAGTATCGAGGTAACAAAATGACAACTTTACGTCTGAAACCGCAAGATGCGGAGTTTTTATGAACCTGAGGTGATCAGGGAGTGGGTCTTAAAGGCCTTGGAGAAGCTGGCTGCTATGCCAGAGGATAATCTGGTCGATGTTTTTTGGTTCACACCAGGGGGCGATCTGGACTTCGAAATCGTGGAAAATCCCACCATGATGGACTTCTTCAATGACTCTTGGTCCAGGAAGGACAATAGCCTCATTTTTCTTTGCGACGAGCTTTCGTTGTATAGCTTCAGCAGGATGAGGTTTGGCTTTTATACAAAGGCATCCATGGATGTCTTCGACATGGAAATTTTTGATAAGTGAGAAAAGGAGGTTTATGCTCCTTTGAGCGTGGAAGAGATAAGGGAGATAATAACAGGCTTTCCTCTGGTCCCTTGGCAAAGTCTTTAGAGTCATATATTTGATTACCCGGCCGGTAAGGATACTGGTCGTCCTATCTAGTTGTCTTGCTTAAAGTAAGTAATTAATGCTTTGGGTTAAACAGTAAATGGGCACAACAAAGAAAATAAAAGGTCCGAATGCCAAAGTGAGGGAATCATGGCGAAACGTAAGCGACGAATATCAACTAATGGAGCATCAAGATCGTTACCACAGCAAGAATGAGTGATTAGGTTACTTAGAAATTCGTGAAGGAGTGAGCAGTAATGAAGAAAGAGTGCACGAAGCGAATGGAGAGGGGCCGCGGCATCAATCTAAAGAGCGATGAAGAGACCTTTGTTGGGTAACTAAGGGGAGTCTAATGCCATGAGGAAACTCCTTTATACCGTAGCCATAACGTCATAGCAGGCAACGCTGAGTGGTTCGGTGAGGAAGCGTACACGCGTGCGCAGTTGTCATGAGTAACTGTGTCAGGTCCGGGAGCTCCAGCAGGTCATCGAAGACTTTGATCAGCGTCGAGCCGCATCTTTTGATGGCCGATATCTTGCTAGCATGGCTGACTCTGGATTATGCGGTTTTCAAGGCGCTCGCAGCTTTGTGTCGAAACGATGACTCCGCGTTCGATGAACCCGACAGGGGCCAACGTGTCAATGTGGCCCAAGAACAAATATGCCGCATCGAGTATTGCCTAGAATGTTATGAGCTCCCCAGGCCCTGTGAGTGCCGTGGGTACTAACTACCCTATCTGTCCAGGGCTAAGTTACAATGACATAAAATCTCAAATTTGCGGCTGCTTCAAGTATTTAAGTCTCGAAGAATACCTGCGATCGTCATGCGCTCAGCCTGTGTCGAGGCCGCGTGTCAAATTGTTGCTTCCGTGGGAAAGGCAACTAAAGATGAAGTCAACCCGCGCACGGCGGTTTGACTTGTTCTTTAGTGCTACCCTGTTCTTAATGAGATAGAACCGTCCAGTAATATCTTGGGTAGACTTGCAGGCTTCGTAAATGGGACATCGTACTCATCGTTCAAGAGAACAGGGAAAGGCGTCCTCAGCCAATTGCAGAAAGGATTATTATCGCCAGTTGACAGCTTCGCAACGCTGGTGCCAAAATCTTGGCAAGAAAACCGGGCTTGCAGAAACACAAAAGCTCAGTAAAGAAATCAGGGGATCCTTGCAGGTAATCCGAGAATCGAGAAACCCTGTCTGGTGGTTTCTGACGCATAAAATATGTTTTGGCTTATTTATGTTGCGTTGAACAACATATAACCAACGTACGATCTCAAACAGGCCGAAATACTACGTAGGATCAGGCTGGGCCGAAAGATACGCGGCTCTGTCTCACTTGCAGCAGCGTATGAAGTGACTAAACCTGGAGCAATCCTGACTGATTGGATAAATCGTGGCATGATTCTGCGGATATGCGGGGAGGAGCTACATACCGACGTCTCTAAGCCTTGTTCTAGATTCTAAGAACGATCGATCAACAATAGTTTCCTTGATAAGCGGCTCCATGAGGAAAATAGCAAGATAGGACGAGCGCGTTGGCTCTTCTCATATGAAGTGTTGATGAGGCCCAGGGACTAAAATTAGATAAGATGACACGAGGCCTGAAGTAGGATGTGTATGTGGCCACGGCATTGTTGAAATGATCAACTATATAAGAAAAACCAAACTGACGTTATTGATTGTATCTTCATCAACTAGCCTCAAATCAGCTATATGATCAATCACTTCATCGATAATTGCACAAATACGGCCACAAACACAACCACTTCTATCCCTCAAACACCGTCATGCATTTCGCCAGCATCTGCAACCCCCATTGACCTGGAAGCCCGCAAGATTCTCCAGCCAGCCGTCGTCAACGTCGTTGCCGTGACCGGCACCGACATGAGATTCCAGACTAAAAAAAGACATTTTCGTCGAGTTCGGCAAGCTTACGCACGTCAAAAATCTCCCAATCACCGAGTTGCGCGTCAAAGGCGTCAAAGTCAGCCAAAGTGGCATCCCGGTTCCCAACGTTGATAATGTCGTCTGTTAGCGATACTTGAACGAGTTTGGTACTCGGATAGGCGGTAATCGATTCACCAAGAAGACGCTCATTCTTATCGATACCAATGAGGTTCAACTTGGCTGGCTCTTGTGCTACGTGGTTAGAAACTAGGCATGTTGCTTGAGAAAGTGATACTCTTGGGGCTGTGAGAATTGGGTATACGCGGGAATTGGCAGGCCGAGGAACTTTGGGTATCTATGTTTATTTCGCTTCAGACTGCACAACGCTCCTTAATGGTTCTCAAACTTATTTACTAGTTCATTACAGAAATGGTCAGTTTGTCGAGAGTAGTTTATAAGTTCGGTGTGTGCCTGGAAGTCTGAATTCCCCTACCAGCCTTTCACCTCTAAGAGAAATCTTCAAGTGTTCAGTTCACCCACGTTATCAACCTTGAGGCCCTTACACCGAGCTTTTTGTGGCTGTCAATATGTGACTAAATATTGAACTAAACCA
Organism: Neonectria magnoliae; assembly: GCA_037954305.1. Taxonomy (NCBI): domain Eukaryota; kingdom Fungi; phylum Ascomycota; class Sordariomycetes; order Hypocreales; family Nectriaceae; genus Neonectria; species Neonectria magnoliae. The sequence goes on along the minus strand of JAZAVK010000117.1, from coordinate 19,204 downwards.
GCCAGCTAATTTGTCAACGTTTGTCTTGGTCGATTGCTTCTTGGATGCAGTCAAACGACTTTATGTTCAGCGATTTCAGTTCACATTTGACGCCGGTGAGGAAACTTGCAAATGTCAACTATGTTTGCTCAATTCTTCTTCCAATTTATTTCACGCTCCTCTAGATTTTCTATTGGACTGCCCCACCTTGCTTCTACAGTGGGTAGATAAAGTGCTTGTTCTCGAGATCAGTCAAATCCAACATAGCGAGCTCGACCTTGACCCGGACCACTTCGCCAGTCTCATCAACTTGTTCAACATAACCATCTCTCTCATCTTCGCTCAGATTAGCGAGATACTCCTGTCTCTCCTTGTTGCGGCGGGATAGGATAAACTGGATGATCCACAGAATAACCGGAGTTCCAAACCAACTGACGACGATCATAGACGCCCAAGCCCCGTAGTATCGAGGTCCAGCACTCTGTACCCAGATCTGCGGCGACACGAGATTTCCAACGCTGTAGCCCAGCATAAACATGACGTTTCGGGTCAGTTTCTTGGTGTAGCCAGCCGCGGTGGAGTTGGTCCAGCCGAGAGCGATGATGTAGGTGACACCGTAGGTATGAGCTGCAAGAAACATGCAAGCCAGCAGAGGAATCGTTTTCTCCCAAGCTACGGTTACCATACCAATACCGCCCGCGACAGCTGGTACACACCAAATCGTGCTATGCAAGGCCATGTTCTTCGGATACCATCTGAGAGCAATGGCTGCAACAATACAGTTAAGGATCCCGAAACCACCACCAGCAACGGCAACCAGCGTAGACTCGAGGGGTGTGACACCAAGCGATGTGACAAGCAGATTCTTCTGGCCGTAAGTGAGGTTATTGCAGAACATGAGCGTGAATGCCTGAAGGCAAAACAGCCAAGAGACAGGGTCTTTGAGCGTTTCAATGAACTGCGACTTCTTGAACTGCTTTTGCTCGATTGAACTTTGTTGGGATTTGTGGACGCGTGAAATGACTTGGACCTTTTCCTCCAAGGTCAAGAATCGCGCCTCAGCGGGGTTACTAGGGTATTCAATCCATACCCAGACTGCTAGCAAGAGAGTGATGCTACCAGTAATGACATGAAGCAGCTTCCAAGGGAGAACTGGTCCGGAAGTGTAGAGAAGACCGTAGGCGATGAAACCAGCAACGATCGGGGCACCTTGGCAAGTGATCCACAGAATTGGCTGCAGGAATTGTTGCTCCTGTCGGTTGAAGAACATGCCGATGGTGACTTCCATGGCGGGCACGACCACAGCTTCGGCAGCGCCGAGGGCAAGCCGCATAACCATAAGGCCGGCATAGCGCGTTGCGACGCAGTGAAGGTAAATGATGACTGCCCAGGAAAAGACGGTGCCGGCGACGTATTTGCCGAAGGGGAGACGCTGCATGAGGTAGTGACCGGGCCATTGGAAGGCGAGATATCCGACGTAGAACATGGTGTTCAAGTTGTTGTACTGGGTCTGTTGGATGCCGGTTTCCTCAAACAATCCCAGGATAGCGGCATAGCCGAGAGTAGACTTGTCGATCTACGGAGCCATCGTGTAAGTAAGAAACACGGGTGGAGGTGTTGGAGAAAAACTTACAAACAACATGATATTGATTGCGGATAGCAGAGTCATCAGGCGCCAGTACAGCTTTCTGCGCAGCTTCCTCTCCGTCTCCGGAGTGAGCGGAGGGAACTTATCGCCATGCTCCTCGATGAGACGAAGCGTGACATCGGCGTACTTTTCCTCGACAGTCTTGCCCTTGCCGCCTGTCGGCGTGTTCTCGACGCGGGTCTCTTTATCGCTGCCCATCGTGACGATTGAATCTCTTGTGCCGATGAAGAGGGAGACTTCAGAGCGAGTCAGAAAGTGAGATGCTCCCGCAACGTCGACCTAAGTAGGTGTTTTTAAGCTTGTTGTCCAAGCCTAAAGTCGTACAATTAAGGTGTGGCGGCATGAACCTGCCCACTGTCAGAATCGTGCGGGTTCGACCCAAAGGGGCAAAGTTGAACATGTCGCCATTTTTTCCAAAGGTTGCACCCGAACAAGTCATCGGGTAAGTTAACCGACACGTCTTGTTGATGAATTTCGCAATCGCAACCATGTCAAACGCAATTCAAAGTGGGTTCAGCGTGGATGCCTATCTATTCGTATCTTAGTCGGATCTTGGCAGAGCCAGACCTGGGTCTAGATTGGGTGAGGTGGTCTTATGCCCAGATAATGGAGTCCATAGATTTAAGTGTTTCTATTCGTTGTCGTCGGACGTCAGCCGCAATATACGACTGTTTTCTCCGGTATAGGAATTTTACAGTTCGGTGCGGAACCGATGCTGAGCGGGATGGGAGAAATCTTTGTACTTGTCGGCGCATCACAGCTGATCTAGAATCTACATCATAACCTTCTATTGTCTTAGTACTCTGTAACCACTACCATCTCTTTACGAGATTAAACGATCTGGTTACTCAAGCTTATCCCATGCAGATGCCGCTCTCCACGTGTCCAGCTCCATGACACCCCAGAATAGCAATACCGGCCTACCGGAAATGTTCGGGCATTTGCCAGGTTTCGGAGCCGCAAGGATCGAACCCCTTGTCGTTACTCATCGTACCAGGCGAGCACGCAATCAGTGTCACTCCGCTTCGGGAAAGAAAATGGACGTCTCTCGTAAAGGACGCAGTCATTGGTCGTTGATCGACGCTGCGTTATGTCAAAAATGGAGTCATGCAGAGAAACAATGCAGCGAGATATTCGTTGCGGTCCATACTTAACTTGATCTGATGCACTGCTTTGAGTATCTTGAACATTCAAATCCGTGATTTGGCTCGAGACGTCATCAAGATGTCGAGCAACTCGCCAGTGGGCGAGCGCGCAACTTCAGCCATTGCGGATCCATCAACTACATCAGAGCAACGACTGATCGTTCGGAATGACTCGCAAAGAGCGCGGGCCTGGTTTCGGACTCCACTTCTGGCCGCGGGCGTCGCACTCCTTTTGAGCCCGCTGTCGTTCTTCTGGGGCTGGGAACCATCTGTTGATCCCACCAACTACGCTGAGCGTACGCGAAGAGTTCTCAGAACAACGCCGTAAGTAGAGGCTGAGCTTTTCTGCTAATTTTAAGCGCGTTATTCTAACGGTACCAGACTAATAGATGGCCACAATGACCTACCGTGGCAGCTTCGGATTGAACTACACAACCGCATTTACGATGGAAAGGTTGACTTTGAAAAGAAGTTGTTGGGCCACACTGATCTTCAAAGAATGCGTCAAGGACAAGTTGGAGGTCAATTCTGGAGCGTCTACGTTGATTGCGACCCGAAGCAACACCATTTTGAAGATCCTTCAGTGAGTCAAAATATCCTGGATACTAAGACTCAGTTAACAATGAATAGTGGATTGTCAGGGACACCTTGGAACAGATTGATGTCACTCGGCGGTTCATCAGCGAACACCCCCAGCATCTGCAGTACTGCGATACTGCAGCATGTGCCCGTCACGCTTTCAAGTCTGGCCGCATCTCCAGCATGATCGGCATCGAAGGCGGACACCAAGTTGGAAGCAGCATCGCTACCATCCGTCAGATGTACAGATTGGGCGCACGCTACATAACCATGACGCACAACTGCGATAATGCCTTCGGTACCTCGGCGTCAACCGTTGCATTTGGTGGCCTGGACGCTGGCCTGTTTTCTCTTGGCAAGGAGGCAATCCGAGAAATGAATCGCCTCGGCATGTTGGTAGATCTCTCTCACGTCTCTCACCAGTTCATGCGCGATGCACTCAGCGTTGCCCGTGCTCCTGTCATCTTTTCCCATTCCGGGGCTTTCAGTGTCGAACCACATGTAAGACACGTCCCTGATGATGTGCTACGCTCGGTCAAACAGAATGGGGGCATTGTCATGGCGGTCTTCGTTAATCGGTTCCTCAACATGAAGAACCCGGAATTGGCAACCATCCATGACGTTGTGGACCACATTTTATATATCGCGGATCTCATTGGATGGGAGCACGTTGGAATTGGCAGTGATTTCTCGGGTACACCACATGTTCCCATTGGTCTTGAAGACGTTTCCAAGTTTCCGGATCTGATTCAGTTACTCATGGAGAAGGGAGCTACGGATGAGCAAATCCGGCTGCTAGCTGGAGAAAACATCCTCAGAGTGTGGGAGCAGGTCGAGAAGAGGGCGCGGGAGATTCAAACTACGGGAGAGAAGCCGGCTGAAGCCGAGTATGAGGGAAGGGAGTGGCACAAGGGGCTCAAGAACTCGCCTTGGATGCTCAGACAGAGTCGCCAGCTCGCTGTTGAGAACGGTGCTGCTGACTTGCCACACATGTTCAATGTTGGTGATAAGACACAAAAGTCAGTCTAGGACACTCAAGACGAGTTGATTATAATGGGTCTACTAGCCAAGACTATGTGAAAAAGTTTGTGAATCTTCAAATCTGTTTGTCAATTGTGCCGATCTCACTCGCAAACCCCCCCAACATGACCTTCGACTCTTGCACGAGCGGAGATTCACGAACCGCGAGCCGGCACTCGGCACCGAAGCAGGGGAAGCCATGCAGTCAAGGAGAAGCCCCGCTGATAGAGGCCATCCGTTATTCAACGCGAAACTGACGTGCTCAATGCCAAGGCCACTTGACTCCAGGTTATTACCGAGCCGGCACACAATCATTCCTTCGTTTCCCCTCATCCAAGAAGTCGGTCCAATCGGAGTTCGCAGATGTCCACGTCGGCAGGGCTGGCCTGCATTGATTGATGTTGTGACGGACGATCAAGTTAGTCCATATGCTGTGCTCCGAGCTAGTGCGGGGAGGTGGATGTTCTTTGGAATCATTCTCTCCAATTACGAATGGTATGATGCGCTCTACTGCACGGTGTTACTTAACCGACGTGCTCAAGGAGGAGCTTGAGCGAGTCGGATTTCTAATCGCCCGCCTATAGTTTGTTAGGGTACCTTTAGTCTTACCCCGAACTGCTGTTCTCCATTCTTCAACAGTCCCTTCTAGCTTCTGGGGACTCTTGCTGGTCTCAACTCGACGAAAGGACACGCCCACAATGCCATTCTTGCCTACCGGGCTGGACGATGTTCCTAGTCCCCTCAGTCTCGCAAAATATATCGCAGCGGCCATTGCGGTGTTGGCTGCCATATACCTGATACAAAATGAGGTAGCTCGATATCGTACAACTATCAAAAACCTACCCGGCCCCCGTGGCTGGCCTGTCGTGGGAAATCTGTTCCAGGCAAGTAAGGCGAGCCGAAACTGCAAGAGAGTATGTGCTGACTCTGTTGCAGCACCTCGATGAGATTCCTGCGGTCACGTACGCGAGATGGGCACGCACCTATGGTCCCGTCTTCCAGATTCAGTTAGGCAACACCACAGCCATCGTCGTCAACTCGGCTGAGTCTGCCAAACAGCTCCTCATCGGTCAACGCCATGCGATGAACTCTCGACCGACGTTTTACGTTTTCCACAAGCAAGTGAGCAAGAGCGTCACGAGCATCGGAACGAGTCCTTGGGATGAATCGTGCAAACGCCGGAGAAAGTTGGCAGCAACTTCACTCAACCGTCCGCGTGTGGAAAGCTACGCCCCAATCCTAAACTTGGAGGCGAGGGAGTTTTTGAAAGACTTATACTCTGAGTGTCACAATGGCTCCGTTGAGATCGATTTCGTGCCCGCTGTCAAGCACTTCTCAATCAACCTGAGTCTCACCCTCAATTACGGCACTCGAGTCTCAAGCGTCAAGTCGCTCTATGACGATCCGCTGTTTACGGAGATCTCTTACGTCGAGTCTGAAATCTCCAAGCTGCGCGACACGTCAACCAACTACGCAAACTACATCCCACTTTTGCGATACTGGACCCCGATTGCTGGACTACTAGGGCTGAACAGTGGGCCGAAAGACCATGCAGCAGACATCGGCCGTAGACGATTGGCATACAATGATACTCTTCTCAATAGGCTCAAGGATGAGGTTTCTCGAGGAGAAGATAAACCTTGTATCCAGGGAGGTGTTTTGCGTGACCCAGAGTCTGCCACTCTTACAAGGGAGGAACTGATCAGCGTCAGTCTGAGCATGATGGCCGTAAGTGACTTTATCGCTAGGTTCTTGGACGGACATGAGGACTAACTGTGGAAAGGGAGCGGACTCTAATCAGCCAACCATCGCTTGGGCGATTCTTTTGCTTGCGCATCGGCCTGATATCCAACAAAAGGCATACGCTGCAATTCAGGAGTCAGGGATTCTTGAGTCGCCATCGAATGAGTACGCGTCGAGCAAAATTCCTTATCTCGAGGCTTTCACGAAGGAAATTTCAAGATACTACGCAGTGTTGAAATTGGCTCTGCCCAAAGCGACCTATTCTGACGTTAAGTGGGATAAGGCAATCATTCCCGCCAACACGGTGGTATTTTTGAACAGTTGGGCATGTAACAGAGGTACGATTAAGAGCAGATGACATCCAGTTAGTGTTTCCCGATGCTAACTTTCTCAAGACCCCGAAGTCTTTACAGAACCTGATACTTTCGCTCCCGAGCGCTGGCTGCCAGACTCACCAGACCATGCAGCTCATCAATTCGCGTTCGGTTTGGGCGGCAGAATGTGCGTCGCATCTCTACTAGCACACAACGCCTTATACACAGTTTTCCTGCACCTAATCGCCCATTTCGAGATTTTTCCGGCTGAGGGTACTACTGTTGAAGAGATTGATCCTATCGGGGGCTTGAGGGGCCGGTCATTCGTCGGCATACCGAAGGGTGTCCGAGCGAGATTTGCACCAAGAGAGGGGCAGAAGCTGAAGACTTGGCTGGACCATCCCGATACTGGATATAATGCATAGAACGTGGTGACTTCAAGCAGCAGGTGGAATCCTAATTATCAAGTGCAGTTGATAGAAGTCGCGTTTGCAGCTAGTCAACTAAGCCGTCAAGCCGCTTAAACTATCGGGAGTCCTTAATATAATTCTTATATACAGTATGAATTTAGATAGGCCCAAACGAGTAGCTCCAAGGTGTGTAAGTAGCTATTCTTGGTTCATAGACTCACTCGAATGACATGTTGCTCTCGACGAACCTGCTTAGGTGTTGTAGCCTACAACTAAGTTCCGCCAATCTCCGTAATAGGTGACTAATGAGGATATATAGGTATATTATTGCTTGAATCCTTGCTTTTTCTGACTTGTTCCTTGGCTTATGAACTTTTGTCCCTTCGTCCCACTCAAAGCAACGTTCACATCGTACATGGAGGCGACGACATATTCCACCTGAAAGGCCTTGTTTCTGCCGTCATAGGAGATGGAAATGGTGGGAGTTTCTTAGACCACAAGGCATGTCGATGATCTCTTATACGACCGTGACAGGATCGATTTGCTGTTAACGCAAGCTAAGCAGATAGAGTCATCATCTACGCCCTGAGTCGTTGACAGAAGTACCCAAAAAATGCTGTAAACACAGCTGCATAAAGCTCATGAAGACTAGTATTTGTGGGTTCTGTTAATGACCCTGAAACCCCGGAAGTATTCAAACAGATGTCACAAGAAAAGCTGACCGCGACCTCGCGGCTTCTGTAGTCAAGGAGGCCCATAGATTTATGGACATTGTCTTCGTGAATTCCGGTATCGAAAACCCTTCCTTCAGATATTTTCCCAAGGCCCTCCAATTGCCCAGTATCAGGTCCATTTTTGAGGGTGAGGCCAAGGTAATTTACTCAAACCTTCACTGTCAATACAATACGCCTGGAGCTATCAGTACTGTTGTCGCGTTCCTCGAGCTATAGCATAGAGGCAAGAAGAGTAGAAACCGGCAACGAAGAAGTTAAGCTGCAGCAACTAGCAGCAACAACCACTACAACCGTGTGTCCGTAGTTGGACATACGTATGGAGCTCTAAGGCCGCTATTGTCTACATCTTCAAACCACTATCTACCTTTCTGAGGTAGTCTGGGAGCTGCGCAAATATCACTGCTCCTGGGCATGATTCTCCCCTTGTATTAATCGCTTATCAACGCAAATTTACAGATGTTACGCTGGTCTATTCCCGCGATATGACTCAGGAAGTCATCGAACAGTGGAGCGAATAGGTTTGGCCAAAGGAAACAGAGTAGGTAGAAGATTACATCAAGCAATGTGCCTGCCACGGATAGAGGATGTCTGGGAGCTGTGTTAGTTACTTATTACAAGTGACTGGGATGCGATGATCTGTGCAAGATATGAAGCCTTGGCTCATCAGACTACTCACAGCATTCCTATCGCTTGCCCTGAAATTGCGTAGTGTCTATGAGCCAGATTCCTACTCTTCAGCTATCGTCGGACCAAAATTACGATTGCATCAACTCATAGGGTCATAGCCACAGCAAAAAAAAAAAAAAAAAGATCCAAAGACAAAGAGAGCGAGACCAGATCACAGCATTTCATATGCAATTACCATGGCCCTAGTACTCGCGATGAAGCAGTTGGCCTTGCATAGCATAGCGCGACATCGTTGTAACTTTTCTGTGTATTTGGAAAATTCCCAGTTTCTTTAGTAGTTGGATGCTAACAATCTCTCAGGTTTAAAGTGAATGTCTCGGGTGAGAGTTAGACGGTGAATCACCCAACCTTGAACGTTTGCCTGCTATATAGGCGTTATTAAATAAAAATGCAATGTCAACGACGCTCTATTCACCGTCGCCTCAACTGTGAACACAACCATCAATTACCGCGCCGACTGTTTACACCATTCAACCCTTCGTTGACGTCTTTTGTTTGTCTCCCAAAGAGTATCTGGAACAGGATAAACCTCCAAAAAGTTATGAAAACACGTCGTATCAACATTGAAAAACACAACGTCCATATCCTTATTTATTTAACATCGCAGACCTTCGCATGCTGGCGCGAACCTGATCCTTCCATAAATCCCACCAGGCTCTCTACTCAGCTCTCACCAACTCTCAACCACCAAAATGCCTGATTTCCGCCCCATCTTCCAGTACGCCAAGCTGCTGACTTGCAGCTGCTTTTCGCGACGCAGGCAGGGCTACAAATCGACGTCGGAGACCCCACACCACCCAGGACAGGCGCGCGAGGCTGTGCCTAGGTCTCGGCAGCTGAGTGACGGGGTAATGGATGCGCAACAAGCCTGGATGTTGATGTTCTGAAGATGCTTCCGACGCTGTTTGATTTGAGTCTTCGCTGTCTTTGGAAATGGGATATGGATTTGCTTTTCGAGTGGGGACTCTTTGCAATAATGTACATTATCCTGCTCATCAGCCCTCGCTACGAACGTTTTCTGAATGCATGATATGATATGACCCCTGTTGTGTGGCATTGTTCAGCATAGCTTGTGTAATGATTCAGTACCAGCTAGGCAATATTAGGCGTGAGGCGTTCCCAACACTTGGTTGCAACGAATGAACTACAGAACTGCCGAACATCAACACCACAACCCCAGCCCATTGCCGACGCAGTGTCCGACATTGACGCACCCTGCTTGACATCGGCTCAGAACCGTTTGCGCATGATGACGCCACAGACATCAGAAATCGCTAGTACCTGTCTAGCCTCGGGAGCTAGAGTTGTCGTTCAGATTTCCGACCCCTCTAGTCCGTCCGACCGCGGGGTCGCAACGGACTGCCTTCTTTCTCCAAACTCGTTAGGTTTCCCCTCGAAACCCTGAGCTCAGTTGTGGCTGCTCGACCCTTGGCTGGAAAAGCGATGATTTCCCAGTGCGGCCAGCATTCCGGGCGGTTAGCGCAGCTTTGTAGAGGCTGCCAAGTGGCAGGTTTGCATAGACGAAGTCCGGGCTAGATCCCACACGAACGAACTTTACGTAAAGCCACCAACGGCCAAGCAGGCTGCCAACCGAACGCCGAGTATCTTGAAACGGGCGGCGCAGACGGGGGTTGTTCAGCTCCCCTCGTGTCGGGCCTGTCGCCGCATGGCGTACAAGGAAGCGCCAGGGGTTGTCCACGGATCAACGAGTCAGGAGGATGCAGTCCATTAGTTAGATAAGTTAACTAGTTAGCTCCTTCAGCCACATTCCAGCTTCGGGCACCTTACCGTGGTTCGCCGTTGCTTGCTGGTGTGCGCCTGCTTGCATCTTTTCTCTCCTCGGGCCACTTCCGCCCTGCTAGCACGATCCCCGCAGCGGCGTAGTAACAGTCAAAGGGCACAAACGAACCCCGTGGGCCATGATCCATGAATGCTCCAAGCGGGGCGGGAACCCGACGGATCGGAGTGGCCGGGGGTAGAAGGGAAGCCTTGAGGATTAGCAGCTGTCAAGCTGCAGGCCGTAGCCACACATAACAATCCTCGTCGTTGTTGTTCAAACATAGCTGATTCCCTCTCCGTTTTTTTTCTTTCTTTTTTAGAAACTTTGCTCGATCTCTTTCATCGTTGTGCCTTGTCCTGTTCGCGCGTGGCTCCCACGTTCTCGGCCGTCCCGCCACCATGTCCCCCGCCACCGTGTACTTCGAGCTCAGCTGGTCCATTCTCAGCACCATCGGAATCGCAAACGTCCTCCTTGGCTTCCTCGTCTGCAGCATCACCAGCTTCTCTCAGATCTCGGCGGTCCCCGTCGTCAGCTCTGCCGCCGGGGCCGTCGCCAACGGGCTTTGCTATTATGCCTTCTACGCCGAGGACACACCCGTCAACGGGCAGGCCGTGGCGTCGGCCTTTGCGGACCTGCTTTGGTTGGTACGGGACACCCGACGCGAACAAGATTACTCACCGTCTGGATGTTGTTTTCTAATGTGTCCTTTCTATGTAAATAGATCCAGGAAGCCGGATTGTCCTTCTATAGCTACGTCATCTTGAGCCGCGTCCTGCGAAACCGCCGCTGGCACGTCTTCGCCGCTCTCTTCTGGGTCCTCATTGTCGTCATCTTGGCACTTAGAGTCATGATTGCCGTCATGCGCGTGAGGTCCATTCTGGCTGGAGGAAATTCTTTCCAGAAGACCATCAACAACCTTCACATTGGCTATTTCGTCTCCATCGCCGTCATCGAGTGCGTCAGCTCGTACTTCCTGATCACCGTCTTCGCCTCTGCAAAGACGACATCGCTCAAGGCTGCCATTAAGACTGGATTGTTCAGATATCTGATGAGAAGTACCGAAGCCCGTCTTGCCCTGCTTGCTATACTCGGTGTTATGAGGGCTATTACCTACTCCTTTCAGACTACAGCACAGAGCGCGACCAATGTGGCCAGTCAACTGGATCGATTCGCCTACACCTTGGAATGCCTCTTCCCGTTTGTCATGTTGTCAGTTGATCCTATTATCCCTGGTCTGTGCCACTTAATGACGCGTTGCTAACTGTGTCCTGCAGCATTGACATGCTTGCCTCCAGACTAGTCTTCACTGATCAGGCCTATTCATCATCATCTCGAAGCCATCCAGGAAATCCCAGGCAATTCACTTCGAACAACAACAGAGGGCTGCATTACTCGGCGGCGCAAAACGAACAAATCATAGAGGTACAAGGTGGTGGAGGCACTGTACGAAGGACAAGTTCGCAGGAGCGCATAATCGAGACAGGCCAATCTCAACGAACACCATCTGAGATTGAACTCGATGATATGGATGGAAAGCGAGGTATAAACAAGACTGTCAATTTTGAAGTCTACGAGTCATATAGTCCACCTAAATGAGAACAAAAGACAAGCAGCAAATTAACTAGATCAGCCCATCTCGGTTCGGAGGTTGCCCTCGGTGCCTTCTCCAGCAACCGACTAAGCGACATGACCAGCCATCATTATTATCGCCCCAGATCAACACCCACCCTCAAACAATAATACTCTTCAGCCACGTATACCTTCCACGGTGCCCTAGCACACACTGTAAGCATAAGTCAGGATCACTTGGACTTCACCCCACACGCTTTCTCAAATTCCTTCAGAATGGTCTGTGGTGGCTCGTTAGCATGATGCACTCTGGGCGCAAAGCGGTCCAAACTCACCCCAAAATCTTGATCCGCCATTGACATGAACACCTTGTTCTTGTCAAGCTTAAGTTTTCCCACCCTTGGGCTTTTGATCCCGAAAGCAACCCTGGCTAGGAACCGTGGGTCGTCCCGCACGTCCGTTGCGTCCAACACCCGTTGAATCCCGGACTTGTCCAGAGCCTTGTGTGACGACGGTGGCAGCTGCACAGGGTTACCGGTCAAACAGAATGTGCAGTGGCCGCACTGATTCTTGTTGTCGGGGAGATCCATTCCGAAATGCTCTGCAATGGCACGGGCGAAGCATTTCGATCCCGTGATGAAACCGACAACTTGTTGCACTCGATCTAGAGCCTGTATCTCACGTTTTTCTAAATCAGTGAGCAGCTTGTCTGTCAAGGATTCTATCTCAGCATTAGTCTGCGGAAGCTTCGCCAGTACCTTGTACTTTTGCTCAACGCCGCCAACGGTCAGCCTGATCGCGCCGGTGTCGTTAAGCTGTTGGAGAAGCTGGACGAGGTCAATGCGACGCAGACCTGTGGTCTGAGATACCGAAGAGAGGTCAATGGCATAGTATTTGACTGCCTTCTTCGCGTGCTTGAGAATAGCCTTCGCCTCCGGTGCGTTGCTGGGCTTCAGGCGGGCGAAGTAGGTTGAGGTTGCTTCGAACTTGTACGAGCTATACTCAGGTGTAATGGCGCGAATAAGGTTGAACCTCAGTTCCAGAGCAGCGTAAATAGTACCCAGAGTGTTCTGACGCATGTCAAATTCCGAAGCCTGCGCGTAATGGCTAGTCTTGAAAGTATCACCGGGGGAAAGCTGGACAACTTCGTCGCTGAAGATATGCTTGAGGAGGTCTCTCAGTGATTGACGAGAGGGCAAATCACCGCGCGCGAAACTTTCCTTGATGTAGAAGTCGTTTGCGCACAGGTAGAGCATGCACTGGCTCTTTTTACCGTCACGGCCAGCACGGCCAACCTGTTGGGAGTATTCTTCGACGGTGTTGGGGAGATCCCAATGAATGATGTTGCGAATGTCTGTGACTGTCAGTTGTTTTATTCTCCTGCCTTTTTATAGACAAACATACCTGATTTATCAATTCCCATGCCAAAAGCGATGGTCGCAACAACCTAAATCAATGTCAACCATGTAAGGCAAATGGTAATTAGAGCAACTTAGATATTACAGTGCGGATCCTAGAAGCCATGAAATCATCCTGGATTTGTTGCTTTTCCTCCACTTTCATACCGGCGTGGAAAAAGTGGCAAGGGAAGCCTTTCTTTTTCAAATGACTCGCCAAGGATTCAGCTTGCTGGGAGAAAAGTCAGCAAACAAAACCCTGATCTTCGGCCGAAGATGGTTAACGAACCCTCTGGAGAGTGACATAGACTAGTGTCGAGCCTGTATTCTTATTGAGAAAGTCATAGAGAAGAGGGTATTTGTCATCCGTCTTTTCTGTCGCCACGGCCTCCAGACAAAGACTAGTGATTCAGTTAGCAAGCAGAGACGGAACGTGCTTCAACTTTGAGTCTCACTTAGGCCGGTAAGGAGTCGTCCTGAAGACACCCTCTTCAGGGATGTTGAATGCTTCACAAATGTCTCTGGCAACGACAGGAGTGGCCGTAGCGGTCAAGCAAATAACTCGCTCGGCTTTGATCTCTTGGACAAAACGGGCAACTGTTCTGAGGTCAGCGTCTCATCAGTCATAGCACGGCAAGAGGGCAGAATACCGACCTTTCAGGTAATCTGGGCGAAAAGAGTGTCCCCACTGGCGATTGAAGTTAGTCGGTGGGGGTAGACGCCTCATTAATTGAGAGTAAGAAACAAACCTCAGAGATACAATGTGCTTCGTCCACTCCAAGCAGGCGCACGCCACCCTTGACCCGTTTCATTGTCTCTACGAAACCTTCGTTGTTGAGGCGCTCGGGAGCGCAATACAGCAGACGCAACTTTCCTGCACGGAGTGAATCGTTGATTTGCTGCAGCTGCTCCCTCGTCTTGGTAGAGTCCATGCACTCTGCAGCAATGCCCTTTCTTTTGAGAGCGTCGACCTGATCCTTCATTAAAGCGATCAGAGGTGAAACAACGATGGAGATGCCCGAGTTTCCTGGCTCCCTCTGACTGCTTTGGAGGTCCATCTCCTCAAACGCAATCGCAGGGATCTAGCACGACAGTCAGCCAGATCGTTTAGGAGGAAGCATGCAGAGTCAGTTGGAGGAATCAGAGCTCAATCTGCGGGGCGTTTACCTGGTAGCAAAGGGACTTTCCGGCACCGGTGGGGAAGACAACGAGAGCATTGCGACCACTGAGAATTCGATTGATGGCTCCTTTTTGTTCGTGGCGGAAGGAATCATAACCAAATTTCTCGATTAGGATTTTCTGCGCAAGGAGAAATCTCGATTCATCCCCAGCCACATCATCGTGGGGGCTATCCAACTCATGCCGTGCTTTTTTTATTGACGCCAGCGGTGAGCTGTCAACATCGTGCGTCTTCCCCCGCTTGACTCCCGGAGTCTGCAGTAGCTCTTCTTCTCCAACTCCATCAAAAAGATCGTCACCGGAGTCGAACTCGTCATCGATGTTGGTGCTCATCTGTGAGGCTACTAGTAACAGGTTGCAGGCAGAAGGGAACGGAGCCTAGGCGCTGGAGTGAAATACAGGGGATTGCCAAGTCAGGACAGGGTAAACAAGACGATCGTATTACACACACAAGGAACAGTGCGGCGGGCTTTGATTGGTTCAGGAGTAACCATCAAATGAGGATTGAGGTGCGACGTGGGAACAAAGGTTGGCGAGTTGATGAGAAGCAGGAGAAGTGGAGCTGGGATGGAAGCGTCGTTTGGCCAGGCAGGTCACGTGGAACCTCCCCTACAGGAACTCTAGGGTGGTAGAAATTGCCAACTACTGTCGCTTCGGTGATAGATGAAGTAGAAAATTCCATGTCAAGAGAACTTCACGGCTAGTTCTCCAGATGCCATGCTAAATAAATTTATCTAGATTCTCGCATAGGCCGGCTGCTAAGAATTGTGGGTGTTTTCGGTTTTTTGGTCAACAGATCAAGCAGCTGACTATCCACCGTTGAATAATCAAGTAGTGGTCGGTTCCATTACATACCATGAAGTAATGGAACGACGCCCAAGTGAATAAAAAATACTAGTTTGGCAACATCTAGATCTCAGGTCGATCAGTATCTATCGATCGTTTCCATTGCTTATCAAATTCGACAAACTTCTTTTTGGCAGTGGCGACGTAGCCCTCTCCTCCACTTGTCTCAATGCCCATGGCAAGAGCCTCGATTGCAGTGAACGGCTCACTGAGGAAATGGACAAGCATGGTTTGGGCTTCCAGGGCTGCAGGGTGCCGCATTTGTTAGCATTCGCCGTTGCTCTGCAGCCACCGTAGAGGGAGGTACTCTGATCTACTTACGCATTGTCAGTTGTCATCGTGAACCACAATCCATTGCTATTGGATGACATGATGATGCAGGGTTCCCTGAAGTCTTAATTGCTGTTGTCGGGGAGGGAGGGAGGGAGCTGGACTTGGCCTGTTGTCTACCAAAGTCAATCATGGTTAATTACGAAGTCAAGGAGGATGTCAATTTTGACGGCGCCCGCCATCTCTGAGGCTTCAGCAGATCCCCATATCAAAGATCATGGCGATGGTGAGATTAGCTCGAGGCCAAGAATCGAACGTCATCTCGCAACGGCCCCCGGTAGCGCACCCGCTCACGATGATTGGCCGACGTACTCGAGGTCTCCTACATAACATGCCGAATGACGATACGGCCCTGCCTACGACTACGCCCCGACAGGTCAATTCCCCGTCTTCCCGCCCCATGCCAAGCATGATGCTCCCTGCTCCTTATCGACAATACCAGCCTTCTGGATTGAGGCCAACCATAGGCCCTAGACCCATCACGTTGAACTTGCGTCACCCCAGCATGAGTATCCCTCAGCACGGCCATCCTATGAAGGTTGGATCCAGCCAATCTGCCCCGCAACCTGAGCCCCCCTTTGGGTGCGATCAGTGTCAACAGGCATTCAGCAGAAACCGTGACTTAATGAGACACAAAAGAATTCACTTGGCTGTGAAAATGTTTTCCATGCAAATATTGCAGTAAAAGTTTCTCGCGGAAAGATGCCCTAAGAGTTAGTATAACACCGTGATGCTTTATTATCATCCGTGCAATACTACTTATTTATAGAGACATTGTTTGGCCGAGGGATGTGGGGAAGGAAAACAACAAGTAAAAGAGGAGCGCAAGTCAGATGCAGATGGCATAAATATCGCAATCGAGGACTGCAAGCCTGGATCGAGCAAAGACATCGACGACGACCAGGTTCCACAACTGAAGTCCATAGGAAGAAGTTCTGATCTTTTGAGGCTTCCAGCCTTTTCACCGCCATCTAAGTCAGCCATCCAGGTACCCGCCGTGGTTACGACAATAGCATCACTCGAAAATGCCATCGAAATCTCCGCCAGACCCTCTCGTCCAGGGGGTAGCCAAGAACACAACCTGGAAGATTCGTCGAAACAGCTGGAACAGCCGAGACATAGAGTTGCCCCCCAATCACCGAATAGCCACGGGAGTTCCACCGTTACTGGGAGATATGTCAAACAGCGGAAAATCCAGATCATTGATAATATCGTTCTCAAGGTGGGTGGCACAGTGGATACGCTCAAAGTTCGATGCACGCCGTCGAGGTGACACCTATAATTCCAACGGTGTGTCGGGGACACCGGATGCACTTAGAGTCTTACACTTCAAAACGAAGAAGGCAAGCTCAAAGAAGCCGGATGATGAGAAGAGAAGATTTGGAAACAGACGACGATGCCGGGGATGGGCACAAGGAAGACCAACAGGGCAGCGAAAAGACAGTCTAAGGTGACCAGGAACCAAAGTATGCCTGCCCATACTTCAAGTACAATCCAGCAAAGTACAAGAATTTGAGAACTTGTCCAGGGCCAGGGTGGCCTAATATTCACAGAGTCAAGTGCGCCTCCTAGGGCTAACACAACTTCCCTCGCTCGTCTAACCTATTAATAGGGGCCGTCTTTACCGACGCCATAGGCAGCCGAAATATGCTGCGGATGCTGCTGGCAGCCTTTCAAAGACGAGCAGGGTTATCTTGAGCACCAGAGAACCCCCGAGCCATGCGAATTGCAAAAGATGAAGTACGTTGAAGGCTTCGATTCAGCGCAGGAACAAAGCCTTAGGTCACGAAAGAGAGCCAACCCAGAGCCCTCGGAAGCTGAAAAGTGGAAGAGAGTTTTCACCATTCTCTTCCCACACGTTTTGAACGACGATATTTCGTCACTATGTAGGTCTTCTACGTTCGAGGGTGAGGCTACTCGAGACTTTTGGCACTGACTAGCATCATTCTATGAACACAGCGACATGCCCTAGAGGCTAAGTGGTACCCAAGACTCAAACTCAGATTACCTGGCGCAATGAGAGATTAAAACAGAGCGAAGTCCGCGATCTCTTAGTCTCTGTGCCTGAATCACCAACTGCGGAGGTCGGTGTACCGCCGCCGGAGGGAGAGTACGAAGCATGGCTAGCTGGTTGCGGCTTCGACGCTGCGGATCCGCTCTCCCTCTTTGGGGATGCTAAGATTTGTTTTTACGATGGTACTTGGCTGGACAACTTAATGAAGTCAGGAGGGGACGGGGACGGCAAAAGCAACAAGCCCTTGAATTCCGCTTATGGATCCAATAGCCCTGGATGACTTGGATGGCTGCGGTTTCCTGAAGATTGTATAGGAGGTTTTAAGAGATGAAGCATAATGAATAGGATGAATCATGGAGCCTCCATCGAAGTTCAAATACAAATTACAATAGGATGTAATTGCCGAAGCAGTACTCTACATAGCAGCAGCTCTTTTTACCAAGTCCCCGATATGCTTAACCTGTGTAAGGATGTGACGCTCGAACTTCGGATTAAGAACTGTGTCACTTGAGTCATCCGCAACCAGTAAGTCGTCGGACGCGAGCCAATTCACAGACAAGTGACGCCCGAAGTCAGCATCAATTTCTTCTCGAATGCAACTGATGTTGACCAGCCCTAAGACCATGGCATTGTGCAGTAGAGGGAACTGTACAAAGTCGATGTAGAGCGGGTGTGGTATGTGGTCCTGGACGTCTGTTGAACGGAGCCATTCTGGGACGTCGTTGTATGCTTCCAGTAAGGGGAAGAACCGATACTGTGATTCCTCATTAGTCAATGACTTTTTTTTTTTTTTTTTTTGGAAGGGCTGGCTCACGTCTACCCGAAGAATGCGATAACAGAAAGGATGGATAGGAAAAAGACAAATACGGGAATATAGTGGCAAAATCATGATATTAATAAGGGCGTGGTATATGAAGGTATATCTGACCTGGAAAATCATTCAATCATAGAAAGGTAAAGGACTACAAGTGACGATGGCGCGCCTTGCCTCCTTGCTGCCAGCTATCTCGTAGCTCTATGTCCCGAGCCTTGCTCGGCCCTAGACAAACGACACCAGTGCTAGGCTCGATAACACCAGAGCTTCCCACAACAATACTCATATCACCGAAAGCTCAAGGCCGTTTCGACCTGCAGCTGATGCGTGTAAGACAGTCGAGATCAAGTCAGGCGACAGCTGTGCTGTTCTTGCAAAGAGATGCAGCATTTCGGCGGCAGAATTTACCAAGTATAACCCAGCCAAAGGATTCTGCTCAGCCCTGGCCCCTAGCGGCCAGGCCTGTTGCAGCAAAGGCGACCTCCCTGACATCCGGCCCATGCCCAAGGCTGACGGGAGTGCGCCTCATACACAGCTGAAAAAAGGCGACAACTGTGCCGAAATTGCAGCCAAGAATGGCCTCAAGATGACAGACATTGACGACTTCAACAAGGTCAAGACTTAGGGCTTTAACAGCTGTGCGAACCTGGGCTACCCCATCAATATCTGCCTGAGCAAGGGTGACTTTAGTAGTCATCGCGGTTCAGATAAGGTGCAATTAACTCGGGCCACTTTCAACAATTGATCCATTCAAGCTGCAGATAGATGAGATATTAGGCACAACAAGATCGATTAAGGATTCAGAGAAGGACATCAGCTTAAGCAGTGATTTGAGAGCTAAAGATGCCGGTATTATATTCAATTTTCATATGATTCTTTTGATCAAGATTGTCACATTGCATTGGCTATCACAAGGTTCCCCCACATGACAAGCTTCCTAGGCCCGATGGTCTTACAAAGGTTGATCAATTTGACCTCTCTCAACAACCTAGCTACGAACCTTGATGCCCTCAACA
>JAZAVK010000116.1:0-134657 GCA_037954305.1 Neonectria magnoliae | reverse complement strand
CTGAGTATGAGGCAGGGTTGGATCAGGCCGGTCTGCGTTGCAGTTCTTGGTCTTCACGTTTTTTTTTTTTTTTTTTGGCACTGTAGGATTTTGTTTTCCCTTTTTTTTTTTTTTGTTTCTTTTCTGTTGGACCCGTGGCTTACACTAGGAAGCGTAGCAATCCGGGGCTCTTCGGTCGTCCGCTAACCACAACCCCTCCGGCGGTGTACCGTAAAACAACTGGTAGATAGATAGATGCCTGAGATAACCAAATTCTCCAAGTCATGTAATTAATTACCTCTCGGCCCGCGTCCCGTTCCCGTGCGCGCAGAACTCGGAAGCCCACCCAATTCGCTACACCGCCCGAGTTGGCATCCGTCCTGTCCCTTCGGCTACGCTGCCCTAATCGGAAAGGGAAGAAACAATCCGTCTGTTGTTGGCGCTGCCCGGCCATGTCCCGCGGCCGTCTTCCTGATCGAGCAGGTGCCCGGGCGGCTCGTCCGACGCGGCTGTATCCACCTCGGAGTGGCGAGGGACGGGGCGGGACGGAGATGTTGTGAATGCTTAGACGATGCGCTTTGTGTAGGGTATGTTGTCATAATTGTCTTGATTTGTCTTGTGCGCGATATTCCTCGTTTGGTAGGTATCCACGGTTGTTGTTTTTGGAAATCTGCTCCTGGACACGTACAGGTATATACTATTTTCTGTATTACATACGGAACCCATCACAAGGTGCTTCCATCCACCTCCCAACCCTATTTTCGCGGCCGTCTTGCCCCAACCATCCATCCGCTTCCCATAACAAGGGGCAGCTAGTGCTATACAAGAAAAAGGTATTGCAGACAACCGTCCCGCGCTCTAACCTAACCATGGCGGATTTCCGCCATATCATGCGAGGCACCGGGCCAACTGAGGAAATCAAGAAACAAAGAATCCTCTCCCGAGCCTCCCCAAAGTGCGCCTTTGCCGTTTGTTCCTCTAGCCTATACCACACGTCCTTCTCCTTCCTCTTTTTCAACCCTTGCTTCTTCCCGAGACCCAGCTCATCCTCCTTGGTCTCTGCTCTCGCGGAGGAGGGACCTCTTCGTCTACCTCTATTTCGTCGTCTTGCACATCGTTCGGGTCACGATGGCTCATGCGATACGTGAGGGCGCTGATCTTGTCCTTGAGGTTGTTGGTGCCCGTCTTTCTCCGCACCCCGGCCTCGTGGCTACTCATGCTCGACATGGGGCGCTCGATGCCCGTGCCCATTCTCCTAAACGCCTGGTGGTTCTGCGTCGGAGTGGTGCTGTGTCCGCTGCTTGTTCCCGGCCGCAGAAGTTCCATGCCATGGTTGTGCCGCGTGCTGCGATTGTCTTCGATAGGTGTCGGGGGTGTCATCATCAGATATGTAGGGACAACGGGCCCGTGTGAGGCTCCAAGCCCGCCGTTGAGATGGGACCTGCGACTGGTGGCGCTGGAGCTGCGGCTTCGCCGTCGGGACGAGATGGAGGGTGGAATACTGCTGTGCGTGCTGCCGGCGCGGAGGGAACGGGGCGGCGAGCGGGAGAAGTCGACCGGCGAAGAGCCGTACATGCTGGACGAGTCGTCGCTGTCGTTGATGCTGCCGGTATAGTGTTGCGAGCCTCCCGACGACGACGGCGCGATCAGCACGGAGCTGTTGGCCAACTCCCTGAGCTTGTTGCGCTGCTCAGCGTTCGGTCGATGCTTGGAGAACTTGTTACCAATGAGGGCACCCGTGTGTGAGATGAGCGCCTTCATCACAGCCTTCTTCAGCGCCAGTGCCAGGTCCAGATTTGACCAAGTCTTGTTCTGCCACTCAATCGTCGGCATCCTGAACACAAAGTCGTGCACATCCTCAAAGTTGCGTTGGTCTTTGCCCTTGTAGCTCAGGCAGAGCACCACCGACGGCATCTTGATGGATGCAAACGTCATGAAGTGGCTGGCCCGCGTCATCATCTTGGTGAGGTCGTCTGATGGCTGTAGCAGGCCCTTGGCCTCGACCTGCTTCTTCCCAAGAGAAAATCGGGGTATTCGCTTCTCACTGCTCGCTATGGACTCTGCCTTTGATTCGTAGCCCGTGTTCGTGCGTTTGAGAGCGGCACGTGGAGTAGCCCCCGAGCGCATAGAGTCGTGGGATGCCTTCTTTAATAGCGTCTTGGATGTTCCTGGCGTGCGGAATAGTCGGAATGAGTGCCCCTCGCCAGTGTTAACGCTGAGGGCCTTCTTCGAGGGTCCCGACTTTGAGTTGGATGTCAAGGTCGGATGAAGTCGGAGTTCAAGCGACCCGGGTCGTGTGGTGAAAGACGATGACGAGTCTCTGTCAAACGAGGTTGTGTCCGAGCGTCCGTTTGTGCTGTGCAGCGAATCGTCATCTTCCTCATCGGCATCCATCTGCTTCATCATAAACGGCGAGTCGTTTTTCGTGCCAGATTTGTCCTCGCCCATACCGGGGAAGATGTACTCAAACAACCGCTTGCCTACTTCACGCTCCAATTGCACCTTGATAGGCAACACGTTGACCTCGAACCCATCCATGACGGTAATTCCAGCAATTGCCTCGAGCATGTACCAATACACCCGAATCATCTCCTTGTTGTCCGTGTCAGAACCCAATGGTCGCTCAGGGTCAATGTACGGTGCGACCATCTCTGGGTACGTGGCATCGGGAAGCAGATTCAGACCCAGTACCTTGCCGACTCGGATGAGGTTCACGTGAGAGCCATCCGAGTTGTCGGTGCGGTCGTACTCCAGGTCTTTGAGTTGAAACTCCACTAGCGGCTCGTTGGAATCCTGCATCAGGTGCCAGACAATATCTCGAACCGAAATGTTCCATCTCAACAAGCCCGTGCTATCCGAGTTGACATCGAATTTCCTCTGAGACGATGTGATGGCCTTCATCATGAAGAATAGCTCGTCCTCGCAAGCAGCCAGGTCACGCTCCAGGTGCAAGCGATCTTCCCAACCCCTTTTGTCGAGATACTTGGAGTAGGTCTGGAAGTGCTCTTTGATCTCTTCCATCTGCCTGATCCGCTGCTGAAGCTTTTGCACCATGGCTGGAGCTCCACTTAGATCGCTGAAGTCAGACGCTAAGATGATCTTCTCCAGTCGTTCACTTCTCGTCTTCTCTAGCGGCTCATTGTACATCAGAAGATCGAGCACAATGACGTAGAGCGCGTAATACTGAGACGAGTTGCACAGCGCCCGAGCTTGGGGGAACTCAACCCAGAGGTTATCCATACGGGACTCAGCATTCTCCTGCGAAGCTTCGTTGGGGTTATCCATGTTGACCTCATCGTTATACTTGAGGCGTAGTGTGTTGTATTTGTCATACCGGATCATGGCCGAAGTCTTCTGCACGACTCGCTTGAAACCGAAAGGGTCTGCCTGGAAGTCGAAGACAACTTCGATGGGTACCCAAGGCGGCCAGGATGATCCACTCGGCGTCCCATACTTGCTGCCAACGTACATCGACAACAGGTTGGTGAGGAACCATTTCTGGTGAGTGACAAAGAATTGAATGCTGTCCATGTTGACGAGGAACCGGCGCTGCACGAGACCGCTGACGGTATCGGAGATTCTCTCTTTGTCCATGACCTCCATGACCTTCAGTTCCATTCCCTTTGCTGTAGCCAGTACCACATGCTTCTTGTTCTTGTCACTCTGCAACTGAATCTGTGGGGCGACAATTCGGATGTGGTAGCTGCTCTGGGGCGTAAACTCCTCGGCAATGCCGTTCACTAGATCTTCGATGGACCCTTCGATAGCGCCGTCCGCGTTCGTGCTCCAAGTAGCACTCGTAAACTTTCGACCATCGCCGAGGATCTTCTTGATTCGATCTTTGATGTCTTGTGGGGTATCACTCTCATCGATGCTCGGGTTCTTTGACGAAGTGCCACCGTGACCCGTATGTGTTGACTTTGGGTTGCCGTTGGCTTTTGCCTTGTTCTGTTCCTCCACGATATCCAAAATAAACTTAATGGCTGGTCGCGAGAGATAGTAGATGAATCCACGCCGTTGGCTGTTCTGATGGAAGTACCGAAGTACGATGTTTCGTAACAAGTTGTTCCACTTCAGTTGCATGTTGTGGATGACGAATCGGTTGTTGAACTCGCTTTCGAACTCCGTGGTTTCTGGAATATGAATCGTCTCATCATGCATTCCCATCGAGCCCACCGATCGTTTTCGATCGCCGCTGGTCCTTTGGCTGCTCCACGACGGTTTGGCTTGTGTCTGACCCAGCATGGTTTCGAGAAACTCCTTCTTCTCACGCAGGACATTGCTATGCTTCCTTAGGAGTTCGAAGGCTTGCACCACTTCGGGATCTTTCCCATCGGACCTGATGACCTTCAATTCCGCCTCGCCCACGTCACGGGCGTGCGTTTGCATCTGGACGCCCAGCTGGTCTAGTCGTTCTTGGATGAGTTGTCCCTGAACTCGAATGGGATCATTGTCGTGGTTCAGGATACAAAAGTGCGTCGGCTCGTCGCCGAACGGACTCGATCGAGTTGGGTCTCCAGCAATGACCCCGCCAATGTCAGTCTGGCGGAAGTACGTCAACCTGGGAGCGTAGACAAGGGGCAGGATCTTGGTGTCAGGATGCGGCTCCGTGGGCAGAATCCAATCTAGCTCCACAAAGTCATCCATATCAATCCAGCTAAAGTCGTTGTCGGGGATCGTGAAGCGTGACAGATCGGGCTTGTCCTCGGAGTCGCTCATCAAGGTTGCAATCGATCCCTTCTTGATAGCTTCGGTAGTAGTTCCTTTCAGGCTTGCCGACACGGCACGAACGTCTGCGCTGACTAGATCTAGCTGCGCGGCGTGGATCTTGATACCAGAAGTCCGAGCGGTTTCAGTATGCCTTCCCTTGCCAAGCGTGTTGAACTCTTCTCTGCGTTGATGCAAATCCAATGAGAAGCTGTCAAAACGGACCTTGACACCTGTGGCTGAAACCGCATTCTCCGAGTAGTCCTCTACATCCTTGTGCTTGTAAATGTGACTCAAGAATAGTGGTGCTAGGAGCAGGTTATACTTGACAGTCGCCAAGTGTCGGCCAAACTTCTTGCTGTTCTTCTCACGCCCGGGGAACAGGCTGCCCTGGCGAATGGGCAATGACAATGGCTGGCCAAAGAGACCCCACCATGCGAAGAAGTGCGTAAAGAAGCGCGGCGTGAGGTGAACTGTGTTGTAGCTTCGTGATGGTTCTGGGTTCTCGGACAGCCAATCGCGGTCAACTGGTGCGCGAACTGCAATTGACAAGTGAATGTGCCGGCTTCGGAATCCGCGCATAGCGTCGTAAGGTATTCCCCCTTCGTCTTTCGCCCAATGTGGGTTCTTGAGAACAATGTCATAGTGAGGCCTGAAGTCGAAACTGCGACGTCCGTTCACAATCGCACGTTCGAAGATGAGACCAACAAGGAACTGGACTTTGCCCGAGAGTTTCATCACGACCTTCTTGAATGTGGCCTCGGATTTGAACTTGTCGTCGGGTGTATGCCTCTCAAGCTCCGTCTGCAGTCGCGCTGCTTCCCGGACCTCGTGGCTGTAATCAGGAATTGCAAGAACGTACTCGCTGCTCTCGATAGCGATGAAGCGTTTCGGATCATCTTCCGCGTTGACGCTCCATTTCACATCGTTACGCCAACACATCAGGAAACCTGCGCCATTTCCAGTGACCTGGTACGGATCTCGGGTTCCTTTCAGAGCAAGGTGCATATCGCCATCGCCCTTCCAAGCTGCGTGTATCTTGGAATGGAAGTTGAGTCGAAGCTTATCCCAGAAGCCTACCCTCTCAGAGGGATCGAATTGAGGCTTTGTGAAGGACTCGATGACCATCATCATATCCTGAACGGCTGGCTGGTAACAGGGACCCCAAGTGATGCGGGTTGGTAGCGCCGTGTTGACATCCATGTACACATCGGAGTATGACTTGACAGGGCCGATGGTACGGCGGACCTCGATTACGAAGCCTCCCTCTTTAGATGTTGGATCCGCGTTCCTGGGGGGAATTACGTTGACTCGTACTCGGCGTGTGGACTCGACTCCTCGGAACTCTTCGGCAATGACAAAGTTTGACTTCAAGGACACAGACTGAAGCTTCGGAGACTGCCCATACTTCATTGGGGGAATGTGTAGTAATGGAAGCGGGTAGTCGCGTAGCGTCACCTTGGCCTCGCCCATTTCGATGCCAACGTGCGTTGGCACAAGCAGACTGTACTGCATGTCTCTGGGCATTCCCTTTCCTATCTTGTGTAAGAAGTCCGGCAGGTCCTTCATTGGAAATGTCGGCTTGTCGAGCGTGAAATGTAGGTCGCTAATCAAGGTGGACATCAATGCCGGTCTTGGAGGAACCTCAAGGAGATTCTCGGCTTCTTCGATATCGTCCGGAAGTTGACTGGGTCCCCAAAATTGTTTTCGGGCTTCCCTGACGGCAGCTTGGTCAACTTCGTATGCCTTGTCAATGCGCTTCTTCCAGCTTTGGCAGTTGAACACGTCAAGATGGTAGCGAGCATCGTACTCGGAAACCTTGGAGGATCCGTTGACCCCGAAGTTCTCGGACTCGGGGTCGTATCTAGGGACCCTTCCGCGGTGAGCATTAGAATGTCCATCTGTCCCTCCCATTGCATCTAGACTTCGGCTTCGGAATGAGGACGAAGAAGGGGCTTCAGGTCGTCCCCTTGGGAAGGTCGATCGTGCTCGAAGTTTGCTACTTCCCCTCCGAATTTCCTCTTCGCGAACTCTCTTCAACTTGACACGGAAGGCTTCCTCCCGCGCGATTCGCTGGACTTGTTCGTTGAGGCCAGTTCGGTAGATCATGCCAAGTTTCCACTCAAAGGCGCCATCCTCCAATTCAAACAGGAAGTTCCTACTTCTGACAGAAACCTTGGGGACAACCTTGGGACCTTCGGGCTTCTTTTCGAGAATGTATTCGTTGGTTCCTGTCTTGAACCGATGATGTAGTTGCTGTACTGCCTTGATAACGTTGATGAAGTTATCGCTGACGCGACTGAGAATAACTTCATGGGGAACGCCGATGCGAACGGCCTCCGTGACAATATCAATCATCTTCTCCTCAATGACAGCACCATGTGGCGATTTCCGCCTAGACTCCCGGAAATCAAGGCGACCGGACTTGACACTGATCAGCCTGGCCCAGACATTGCGCATTCGTGGAGGTTCAGTGTATAGTCGGACGAGTTTTGCCGCAATGTACGGGGTAGACCATCTTTGTCGGCCTATCTCCAAGCCATACATGTGTAGCATCATGGACGGATCGTGTGGCATCTCGGCCTTCAGCTGCACCAGGGCCGCCTTGAACTCAAATGTGACCATCTCCGGGCTGTCTGTGGTTGGCGCGCCGCTGAGGTCTTGATGGGAGCCCGGAGGTGCCAGGCGACTAGACGGCGGTGACATGCCCTCCGTGCTGTTGTCTTGATTGTGTTGGGGAAGGTCACGGCTTGTCTGCATGAAAGCCTTTCGCAGGGTCATAACAGCCACTCCTACAGCATAGTGCCGGTATAGGGAGTACTGGGCAAGGATGGTCCGTACCGTCACTTGGACGTTGAATATTGGACCACGGGAGTCACTTGCCGCAGACATTAACAGCTCCAGGCGGGGAATGCTGATGAACGGCTCCGGTTCCAACCTGTCAATCTCATCCATGATCTGAGCCTCAATCCCCCGAGCATATATGGTCAGTCGTCGACCATCTCCAATGTTTTGAGGTTTCTTTTTAGGCCGGGGTGAGGTGGTCGGAGGCGTGAAGTCAGAGTCTGACTGATTCATTGATCGACTATTGGCGCGTCGTCTCGATGCCCTTCGTTGCAATCCGTCCAATCGGTGGGCACGGTACTCGGCCGATGCATTATCCCAGTGTAAGAAAACTCCGCGGGTGTCGTCCGAGATGTCTTCGTCGATTCCGGCAATCTCGATGTTGAAGTCCGTGACGTCGACTTGATACCGAAGAAGCCAGCTCGGCGCTGAACGCAGGAAATTTTTGTCCCTGGAGGCTTTGACGACCGTGCTCTTGTCTGGTTCCCCATCGAGTCGCAACTCTCGGACAATCTGGCGGAGGCCGTCCGTAATTTCGGGTCTAACCATGCTGACAGAGGCTGACTGTATGTTTCCAGTCATCTCGACGTAGACATCGGGCCTTGCACCAAGATGCAGCTTCATGTCAAATGACTCCGTAGTAATGAGATTAAATCGGTCGCCCGTATTAGTTTGGTAATAAAGATTATGGGATTGAAGGCGCACTGCGCCGTCCAGAGAGTAGTGAAGGTCTTCGATGAGGGAGTGGGAGGCTTCCATATCGAGTGAGATTGATGAGATTGATGAGATGATAAGATCGAAGTCGTCTGGGTCTTCCGTCTTTTGTAGTGGCTTGAGTCTGATGCGTACCACTGGCTCGTGCATGGAGAACTTGACAGTCGCCTTTGGTAGGAGGCGTGAGATGAGATGGTGGTTTTCCTTCTGCGCTTTTTGAGCCTTTGGTTTTGACTTCAAGAGAGAAATAAGAAGGGGAAGGTGGTGGGGATCAAGGTCGACAGAGGGAGAGGTGACGACAGAGTTGGCAAATAGGATGTTTGCATTCCTCCCCTCGACGGATGAATCCTGCAAAACCTCGACAGTCTTGGATAGAAACGTCGTTTTGACCGTTGTCGTTGCCATCGGGATGTAGATGAGCCGATCAGACTGACCATGGCCATCATCTAGGCCCACGGAAATCGACAGCGTTGCACCCAGTGCTTCGTGCGCAATGGCATCTGGCGGGAAGTACATCCTGTGTGCCGGAGACTTGGGATCAAGTTTGTGAAGGTCAATGCCAACCTCTTTCATTGCAACATTGAGGAGAATAGGGCCAGCTCCTGGTTTGACAGGCTGGACTTTTGTCGAGAGACCGAGGAAGCTAACGGCGAACTGAACTTCCTTGATGCCTCGGAGGATGGAGCTGAACAGCTCTTTGGAATCGGACACTGTCCTCTGGGTGTCCTCATTTTGGCTACCTGGCTCTTCGACCTCCTGTACAACCTTTCCGAGGAAAATGTCAATAGGGTCATCCGCAGTTGGTGATTTTGGGTCTTTTCGAAGTTGCTTGAGCTTGTCGAGGCAAGTTTGCATGTCGTCGAGTGGAACGTGGAGGCGTCCAAGCTTCAACGATAGTGCGGCATCCCGCAATCCTTCCCATGACTTGTACAAAAACCCATGGATGTTTAAGAATAGGTGATCCAGCAATTCCATCGACTCGTTTCCTTCGGCCGTAAACAGGACACTCCTGACCGTCATGGTCCACTCGGCTTGTCGATCCTTGCTCGGCGAATGCTTTCCTTGTACGAAAAACCGCGCTCGATCCACCATCTTGGGTCGGGTGTCGACCGATAAAGTGAAGCTTCCAACTTGAATGTTGCCGACATCGACAACGTTGATAGTCGAGTTGGTGGCAACTACATCTATTAACTTGAGCCACTTGATGTTCCGGTGGAGTCTTTTGATCTTCTCCTTGACATTGGTGAGTTTCTTCCATGTCTCGCTTCGAATAATTGAGTTTGCGCCCCGGCGGGAAGATCGTGAGTGGAGGCTTGGCCTAGATTTCGCATCGAAGCCCTTCTTCTTCTTGCCCGTATCCGTATCACTCGCTTCGGCATCCGACTCGGCGGGCTTGTTTCCTTCTAGCTCCGGAATATCCAAGGTAACGACAAGCTCACTGAGTACCAGGCTCAGCCACGTCGGCTGGGCAAAAGTCGGTCGATGGACGTTAAGCCCAAAGCCCCGAATCTCGATCCTGCATCCATCTCGCGGGGTGTAGGCAAGTCGACGCAGAGAGAGGTAGCCGATTCGCTGGATGGAAATTCCGGTGAGGATTCGAAGGACGGCGAGAAGTACGAAGGACGACAAGTAGAGCAGCACTATGAGGCCGAACACGAAGGTCGGGTTTAGGAGAGCCATGCCTGGCATGCTCTTGCAAGCCTCTCGGCATTGGTGGCTGCGCGTCGAGCGGCCAGCATCAGTATTCGTACAGGGGCGGTGTAAACAAGGTGGCGTGGTGTTCCCGACTTACATGTGCTCCTAGCAGAAGAGGTACCATGCCCTCCTTTTCACGCAAGTCGTCGGGAAGGGGACTACGCCATCGCCGCGGGTCCGGGTATGCGAATTGTTGAAAGATGCCGAGTTTCCGGCCGGCTCCCACGGGTTTCGTCGCACAACCTCCTTGACGACCGAGGGGCAACTTCGGACGTGAACGAAGCAATGGATGCGGCTCGAGGATGTTGATAATTGAATAGCGTGGTGGTTCCGGCCCGGAAGGTTCGGCGTGGAGTCGAGCTCAAGGGGCGATGAGTCGGATTGGCGGCGCGGCTGGAGCCAGATAAGTCGAAGCTAGGAAGGAGGCGGGCTGGCAATCGTGACGTCAAGGGAGCTGGTGGTCGCGGTCGATGAAAAGGGGCCTGCGGGTAGCTCGGAGCTTGGGCGCGCAGGACGAGGGTCGCGAACGAAAATAACGCCGCGAGAGAGCAGCGAGGCGGCGGGGAGGGAGGAGGGAAAGTTGAAGGAGCGTCCAAACGGCCGGCGACAAAAAGATACGTCGAGTTGGAGGAAAGATGGAAATGGCCCGGGAAGTTTAGCGATGGATGGAGTAAGCCATTCTTTAGCCATTCTTGCCGGGTAGGTACGTACCTATCTAGAAGTACTAGGTGCGTGCGTCCGCTGGGGCCAGCCCCTGTCCCATTCTCCCAATCTGATCAGCCAGAATATACTTGGTTTACTAGATGACGCACTGCGCTTTTGGAGGTACCGAGATGGCCAGCCCCTGGAAGGGCTGCTCGTTATGGGTGCTAGACCAGCGAGTTGCAGCGAGGTTCCCAGCGAACGAGGGGTACCTACAGCACCTAACTGTCCTGGCTGCATTGGCGCCTCCCGACATCGAGGCTCGGAGCACGGGCACGGGCCATCCTACACCACATTTCCACATTTCCCGCCCCAAATTTCGGGTACGTACCATTTCTCAAAGGGCATTTGATGCCTCCGAGACTGGCAATCTCCATCACCCATATTAGGTATCTCGGTCATCTCGGTCGGATCCTGCACCGGAGACATGGCCAAGAGCCATTTTTGTCCCTCTTAAGTCCGGAGGCCATATCTCCGGGTGGAAAGGCCGCTTGGACTATTGAGTAAGGCTTGCTCATATCGAAACCGATAATACCGTGCCACCTCGGACGGATTCTTTAAGTTAGCAGACCACGAATACTTACTACGAAGCACGGCGCACAACAAACCGTTGCGGCACCCCGGTGATCTGCAGTCAGCCCGTTCAGCGTACGTACTTTACGAATACGCCGAAGAGCTGGTTCCTCTTGGCCTGTGCGTCTGGCGGGCCGCCCTCCCACTTTCCCATGTCGTCTACTGCCCTCATTTACACCTGGATCATCCAATACTCATCTCCGCGAGACACGTCTTTGGATTCGCTCCAGAACCTCAATCGGTTGTCGTCCTGACTGGCCATCGTCGAAAATGCGGGGAGATGCACTGCACACCGTCTTTGTTGCCTTGATGCACCGGACTGGCCTGCAATTCGTACCGACCTAGTACGAAGTCGAGGTGCACTCTAATAACCCACAATCCCGCTCTGCACGAGTACCAACGGCTAGGGCTGTTCTGCCGTTGCAACCCTCGGCGAGTGTCCGAACATCTACGACACCACCCACATCGTTTTCTGGATAACTCGTTCGTCTTGTGTTCCATTCTATATCTGCCGCATCTCCAGACACGCCCACTATTATTCTATTGAAACCATGTTCAGGCCCTGGCGGGAGATCGGCCACTGAACTTAACGTCATCTCTTTGCCCATGCCACTTGATATCAAACTGACCGTTCAAGCCACATCACTTCGATGGCGGTTCCGAGCCGTGGTAGCTCCCTCTAACAAACAAGCCAACGAGCAAATAAGCCACGCCAAGTAATTTAGCATGATATACCTCACCCTTGCTTGTGTACGCAGGTCACTTTACACGTAGCCATATTATCGTCAAGTGACGTGTCAGAGGACACTTTTTGATAGATATCAACCCTCTACTTCGTACGAACATCCACACTTATCATCACCATGTCATGCAATGCCATGCCACCCTTTGCGTTGCTTTTCCCGGGAGCACCACGCCGCATTGATTGGCCAGAAACCACTGAAGTTGTTGGGGGATTGACTTTGTTGGTGAGGCTCCGTGCAATCCTTGGAACGCGGGGTCGCAATGGTAGTCTGCGTCGCCTGCTTCAGTCACTCTGTGCAGACTCGTGGCACATGCTATTTGGACGAGAGCCACTTCAGCAGCTCGTTCGGATGTTCGATGGGCAACCAATAAGATGCAGAGGACGGCCCCCTTGGACCCATGGTCGATCTAGATCTCCCGAGATTTGAGCGAATGTTTTGTGTGATTTAACATGGTATTTTGTCTCATGGAGAAGATCTATCCTTTGATACCAATTTTTTGGCTTTCTCCGCAACTCTTAGTTCGGCAATGCGATCATCAATAAGTGCAATGTCAGCTTCTACCCTCAGAATCTTTTCAGACATCAAGTCGATGTACTCCTCATCCGTGAGCTTCTTCAGAGGACTCCATTTGGATCGAAACCAGCTGTCGTTCTCATCCTTGACCTTGGGTTCCCGCGTCGCCATGCGGTTTGCGTACATCTGCCCCCCAGCACCAACAGCTGTCCAGAAAATCATGGCGGGGATGATGTTTGATGGGCCACCTGGAATTGTGAATAAGTGCAGACTCCATCGGGATAGGTTGAACTCACGAATCAAGCCCCCCGTCGCGCCAGCCACTGTGCCGGCCATAGCACTGGCCTTGGTTTTGTCTGCCAGCGTCACTTGTTCTTCACCACCCCAGGCTTTGAAGATTATACTCCTTGTGACTTAAGACCGTCAGCTGCGTAAGTAGGAAAAATGGCAACCTGTATGAGAAAAAACCTACAGAAGTAGCTGGTCCCAAGAGTGAACCATTGGAACCCTGAAACCGCACCCCAAACGACAGGGTTGCCTTCTCTAAAGATGGCGCCGCCAACGCCAGCCAATACACCAACAGTGCCTTGAGAGTGTGAGCGTGCTGTCTCTGTTTCACCGCGTAATCAGCAACATGGGACTTACCGGCGTAGCCACCGAACTTTAGAGGAGGGACCACCAGGTCGACCATCTCGGGGGCGAATATGCCACGTGGTGATGTGCGGCGGCGAGCGAGAGTGCCCTGGGGATCTCGACTACTGCTGTCGGCCATTGATGATGATGACGGGGGATACGATACGGGACAGCCGGCAGGAAGATGAGCCGGGGATGGCGGGATGCGAGGGCAGAAGAGCAGGAAGAGGAGTACTGGTCGGAAAAGACTAGACGCAATGAAGGTATAATTACAAAAAGATTCCCCGATATAATGGTATAGTATAGTATAATTACATGGCTTTCAGCAGCCTTGCGGGCGATATCAGATCTCAAAAACACGGACGAGCTGAATCAAAGGGACGAATGAAAGGCTGTGAAAATCCCGTGACATCAGGCCGGTCCCTCCTGCCTTGGCCGGCAATGCTGGCAATGCGTGCGGGTGGCGGCATCCTGCCCGCTATCCTGCCCGCTGAGGAAAACCTGCAAGCGAGAAAGGAGACAGGCCGATGGCACTAGCCCTGTCTAGGGATAGCGCATCCCACTCCTGGCCCGGGCAAAATTAAGGCAACCCTCACTGGCGTCTTCATCATCATTTTTTCCCTACGCCGAGCAATTTTCGTCTCTCGTCAACCCCCAGACACGGCAACACTCGTCGGGGCAAACATTTCTCACGAACCGTCTCTGCACTCCGTCCGCCGTCCCAATCCGCTCTTGACCGGCCAGACCGACTCTCGACCTCGACTTCGACTCCGGTATCGACGCCCGCTTCCGGCATCCGTCGTCGACTTTCCCCCCGCGAGGACAGGCCAACCCACCTTCGGTCGGCTTCGCCCTCTGCAGTCCAACGCGCATCGGTCGTTGAATCGTTGCGCGTGTCGCCTCAACCGCAATCATGGGTGAGTCCCGCCCCCCGTCGCCTGCTTGCCGCTGAGATCCTGCCACTGACGCCCTGCCTCGCCAGCTCCTAAAAAGAAAGAGCAGCAGCAGAAGATGTCCCTCGGGGACTTTATGAATGATTCAGGTTGGTGCTGCCCCTCGTCCGTGTCGCATTGTTGCCCGCGCCCCGCCGCACGCACACATGTCGCCGTGCCACCACCCACCGAACATCACCCGCCGAACATCACCCGCCATGCTAACTCGCCTCACAGGATTTGGTGGAGGTTCCTGGGCCGATGAGGTCGAGGAAACTTACGGTAAGTCGTCTCCCTGTCGACTCTCGCTGTCGACTCCCTCCATGTCGTCTGTATGCTAACACCCTCACAGTTCCTGGTAGGCGCCATTTTCACCCCTCGCCACGAACCCTCGGTGGACTGACCATCTCCTCATAGGCACTCAGGCCCTGCCCTCGGGCGACCGTGGTCGCTTCAGCTCCACCTCTACCTGGCAGGATCGGGGTATGTTCTCCCTACGTTTCAAGTCTGCTCACCGACGCTGACTTGCCCAGGATACTCGGTCCGCGACCACTCTCCCCAGGCTATCCCCGACAGGCCTCCCTATACCGCCCACCTGGGTAACTTGGCCTACGATATCACCAACGATGCCGTCAACGAGTTCCTCGAGGGTTGCGATGTCGCCACCGTTCGCCTGATCGAGGACCGCGAGCTACAGCGCCCCAAGGGTTTCGGCTACGTCGAGTTCTCTACTGTCGAGGGCCTGAAGAAGGCTCTCACTTATGATGGAGAATCGTTCCAGGGTCGAACCGTCAGAATCAAGGTTGCTGATCCCCGTAAGTTCCTGTGTTCCCTCTTACTCAGCATAAAAGAATGCTAACAATTTGCTAGCTCGCGGCGGTGACAGCGGCAGAGGTGATTCCATCCGAGAGATGGGCGCCTGGGATCGCAAGGGCCCTCTCAGCGACCCCGCAGGAGGACGATCTGGTGGTCGTCCCGAGTACAGCGAGCGTCGTCCCCCTCGCGACAATGACTTTGGCGGAGATCGTCCCGCTCGCGAACTGACCTGGGAGCGACGTGGTCCTCTATCTCCCGTTGCCGGCCAGGAAAGTTCCGGATCCCGAGATGGCAGCCGTCCCGCCCCTGGTGGTCTCGGTGAACGAGGCGACTCACACCGCGGAGGCCGCCGAGACGCACCTCCTGCCTGGGGCGAGGCCCGACAGGGAGGTCGTGAGGAAGGTTCCCGACCTCCTCGCCAGGACTACCCCGAGCGCGCGGAGCGAACTGTTACCGCTGCTGAGAAGGATATGCAGTGGCGAGACCGCATGCGCCCCGAAGCTGCGAAGGCCGCTTCTCCTGACGGAAGCGCTCCCCCCTCCCCGGCTCTCTCAAACGCCGCCCCCGCGCATGGTGGCCGACCTCGTTTGAACCTCGCGAAGCGTACTGTATCCGAGGCCACTGACGCCGGCTCTATTTCACAGGCACCCAGTTCCAAGGCTAGCCCCTTCGGCGCCGCTCGCCCCATTGATACCGCCGCCAAGGAGAAGTTGATTGAGGAAAAGAGGCTGCAAGCGATTCAGGACAAGAAGGAGGCCGATGAGAAGGCCAAGGAGGAGCGACGTCTTGCCAAGGAAGCCGCTGCTAAGGCTGAAGCCGAAGCCGCTGAGGCTGCTGAAGCTGAGGCTGCTGCTGCCGCCGCAGCTGCCGAAGCCGCCAAGGAG
Source organism: Neonectria magnoliae (assembly GCA_037954305.1). Taxonomy (NCBI): domain Eukaryota; kingdom Fungi; phylum Ascomycota; class Sordariomycetes; order Hypocreales; family Nectriaceae; genus Neonectria; species Neonectria magnoliae. Next base: position 118,919 of record JAZAVK010000116.1, on the reverse strand, counting down.
GCTGCTGCTGAGGCTGAGGCCGAGGCTGCCAAGGTAGCAAAGGAGGCCGCCTCCCAACCAAAAGAAGAGGTTGAGTCTGCTGAGAAGGCCAACGGAGAACAGAAGGTTCCCGTCCGAACCCGTGAGCCCCGCGAGCCCCGTGAGCCTCGTTCTCCTCGTGAGCCCCGAGACAACGTCAAGTCACGAGCTGCCGAGTCTTCTAGCTGGCGATCTGCTGGTAGCGAGCAGCGTGGACCCCGGGGCGGAGCTCGAGGCGGCCGTGGAGGCGGCGCCTCGCGTGGCTCCCGCAACGATACCCGACCTGCGCGAGCCAACGGATCTTCTGCTCAGCAAACCGCCGCTGTTCCTTCCGGAGCTGCCGATTCTGAGCCGTCCACGCCCGCGGTTGAGGATGATGGCTGGACGACAGTGCCCAGGAAGGCCCGTGGCGGCCGGGCTTAACTTTAACATGTGTACATATGGCCCCGTTTCCTTCCGGTTTTGCGACTAGAAATGCTGTCGCAAGATGCACCATCGTGCGAACCTCCCCCCTCTTTGGACAACCCGATTACCTCCCGGACTCTTTCACCATCTCACGACAAATGCTATCTGCTTGACTCCTCAGGCAACGGGGGCTGCTGGTGCATGGAACTCCCGACGGCATGGACCTTCAAGGTGCCCCAGATGGCGAGAACACAGGGCCTATGGACAATCAGCTCTCTTCTGTCTTGCTCATCTTTTGAGCTGGGGCATCCTGCTTCTCTATCTAACGCGTTCCAAGTTGAGCTCGAAAAGTTCCATGGCCCCTTCCCGTTTACTCGGTAAGAGGCGAGGGGGAGAGATGATGGATGCTTTCGGAGCATGAGTCCTCGGCGTTTCGAGACAGAAAAGTTAAAAAGAATGGTGGCGAATGGATGACTGGATGGATGGATGGAAACGTGGCATGCGTTGAATGATCACAGCTCTCTCTTGAACGATTTCTTTTCATGTTGATGAAATGCGGGAAGAAAAGGAGGGACTGGATGCTTTGTTTTCTTGATGTTTTGATGACGATCAGGCCAGCTTAGCGGAATGAACACCCCAACTCGGTTTCTTTTTTCTGGAGTGGAACGGGGGTTAAGGGGGTTCTATATGCTAGGTGATTTACGGATCAATGAAATGTACTGTGGTTTTTCCTTTTCCTTGATTATGTCTTGTGTCTTCGTGTTGTATGGGAGGGGCAGAAAGCGAGAAAGACGATGTTGGTGCCGGTCTTCGTTGAGGATGGATGGATGATATATTGGGTATAAGTCGTTGGTGGCTCCGTAGACGATTTGGTGGCAACACAATGAGAGTTTGGTTGACAATCCCTGTTTATCATACTATGATGCTCGTTCTCTTGTGAACTTCCGTCTATCAGCAACGACCCATCTTCTCTGGAACTACTGGTGAGCCAGCTTCCACAGCCGGAACCCTTCCAGCACCGTCCGCCTCACGCCCTCGCTCACAAAGTCCAGCTCCCGGCCATCGGCAAACCTCCGCCGCCGCGCCTCCTCCTCGCTGACCCAGGCCCACTCGGCGTGCTCGTCGTCGCGCACCACGACGGCGTCGCACGACTCGACGTCGACCCAGGCGGTGAGCTTGGCCCAGACGCTGCCGGTCTCGCGGAAGAGGCACAGGTCGTCCTTGACGCGCAGGTCGGCTTCGCCTTCACCGCTGTCGGACTTGACCTCACCGTCCCCGTCCCCGTCCTCGTCCTCGTCCAGCAGCCGCACCGCGCGCGTGACGGCCGTGGCCCGCAGCCCCGTCTCCTCCCACAGCTCGCGCACGGCGGCGGCGACGAGGCTGGCGTCGGCGGCGTCGACGCACCCGCCGGGGACCTCCCACCGCAGCGGCCAGGAGTCGGTGGCGGCGCGGCGCAGCAGCAGGACGAGGCCGTGCGGGTTGGTCACGACGGCGCCGGCGATGAGGTGGTCGATGTCCGGGTCCGCGGCGAGGAGCGCCGCCGGCGGGACGGAGCTGTAGCGGTGCAGCGCCGGGGAGACGGTGTAGGACGTTGGGGGTCGGCTGTGGGCTGCCATTGGGGCGGGTGGTGCCATCTCGGTAAAGTGAGGTTGGTTTGGGTTGAGGTTTATAAGGGACACTTAGGAGTTGGAGTTGGAGTTGGGCTGTGAGTCGTGAAGAAGGGAGATAGATAGATAGAACCTCTATTTCCGAATGAGGGAATACCGCGCCGATGATTCAACCCCACAACCTCCTTAAATATGCCTCTCTCCCTGCCTTGACCTCTTCATCTCGACACCCTTCATGGCGCAAGACTCAATCCAGGCACCGAAATTGATACCTCAAAAGGCAGATTTAGCCATCACTTGGTTATGCTGCTGCCTCGCACGGCAACTGTCGTGTCAGCCTGGCTACCTTACGTCGTTGAGACAAGACAAACTCCACCCCTTCACTAGGCATCGCCCAAAACAAGTGCGCCTTGCAGCAGCTTCGAGGTTCGCCCAGGTTGACGCGGAATGCAAGTGCCCACACTGTTGAAGAAAAAGAAAGAAGAAAAAAATTGAAGAAAATGGTATTCAGGTCATTCATTACATAGTCCTGCGCCCAAAGCTAGGTACGTGTTTTCCCAACCGGCAGGATCCAGCTCCCTCCAAAACGCCGAAACCTCTACATGTTTGCATGTATTCGTACACAGCCAGGCATTGTCCTACCCGGTGCTCGCTTCGTAAACAGACCCGATCCTAAGACCGCTTGGCTCCCATCTCCTCCATCCCGTATTCGTCCCAGTCCTCGTCCCCGCTCAACTTCCGCCCAACCCAGATCCCCACGGCCGTGACGAGACTGCCTGTCAGGAACCAGCCCTCGAACCACCCGTCCACGAATCCAGGACTCAGCGCGCCGCGGAGCACGCCCCCAACCGCCGAGCCCAGCGCCGTGGGCAGTTGGCTGCGCAGAAGAAGCGACGAGGAGATGACGTATGTCGCGGCAATCTGTCCGACAACGAGTGCCAGGTTCGCTTGCGCCTGGCGGAGAAGCCCGGGCGTCCACTTGGCAAAGAGGTGGAAGGTCTGGACAACACTGTTGGCGCTGGCGAGCAGGATGACACCGCTGAGGGCGAAACTGATAAGGCGCGCCCATGCCAGTTGATCCAACTTCGGGTCCCAGTGGCGAGCGAGCAGCGAGAGGAATCGGTTGATAGGGTCACTGCTAGCGAAGCTTGTTGAGGGCGAGGATGCGCGCCGCAAGGTTGTAAGAGAGGTCGCCACAATGCGGTACAGGCAGTAGAAGCTGAAGAGGTATGAAGGGGCAAAGAGGAGGCGACCCAAAGTGGTGCTGGCGCGGGCCGTGGCAGACCGACGGCCCTTTAATAACGAAAGACCAGACGCCAGGTTCGCCTCCATGGTTTCCAGTCCCGAGATCTCAAGCCGTAGTGACTTCATCTCGGTCTCGTCCGCAGAGCCACCGCGCAGGGAGCCCATAACCTTGCCAACCAACCCGCTGCCCTTGGCCGATGATGCACCTTGTCTCTCGGCCGTCTTGCGCTCGAGAAATTGTAATCGGTGTCGCTTCGTCGCAAGCATCTCGTTGGTCGCGTCCAGTCCGGCTTGCTTCCGGTTGACGTCGGATTCGGTAACGGGTCTTTTGCGCCGCGCCGACGCATCGGCGAAGGTGTGCCACGGAGACGATACGGAAGCGAAGCCCGAAAGCAGAGCCATGAGCGTGATGCCCACGACGCCGATGCGCTCGAGGCAACCCCGTGTCAGGGACTCCGCAAAGCTTTTCTCCTCGGGTACAATCCTCATGGCGTTCTTGGGGACGGCCCGACCGACCGACCAGAAGGTGAAGAGCCATCCCGCGAACAGCGCAGCCTGCAGCCCCCACGCAATTCTCGGGAACTTGCCCCTGGCCGTCCGCTGGAAACTCCAACCGGCGCTGGTGACCATGGACCGGCACTCAAGCCAGGGCACGAGCACGATGAGCACAAACAGCAGCGCCGGGACGGTGATCCTAAGTGCCAAGTTCCTCGACGTCGGGTTGGCCAGCTCCATAATCTCGTCCATGATGAGGGCGCCCAGCGTCGCCGCCAGCCCGACCGTCACGCCAAAGGTCCACGCAGCCCCCCGACGCTGCCAGCTCTTGGAGCCGTGCTCGGCGTGGGCGGCGCGCAGGGCGGGCGGCGCGTGGGACGGCAGAACATGGTCTTCGCCGTCGCGGGCTTCGGCGGCGCGGTTCAGGCGGGGGAAGACGTGGCGGACGACGAGCAGGGTAACGGCGGCGAAGACGGCGAGGAAGGGGAGGGCGGCGAAGACGACCGAGGTGGTGATGGCGCGCGGGTTGACGGCCTCGCAAGCGTCAGCGCCGCAACTCGAAAAGGGCCACATCGGGTTGTGTTTCGTTCGTCTGTTTTGCGACGTTGCAGTCGTTGTCGTCGATATCGTCAAAAGGTGGTGTCCGTCTATGATACCGATGCCTTGTCCCGTCGTCTAGAAATCGTCTATCGGATTCGAATTCGTCGTCTATCACAACCGTCGCACCAACTTCCCCCATCCATAAAAGCCAGTCGCGATGATTCCCCGTTGTCAAAAAAACACCGATGGACGACGTCACCAGGCGAACCAAGGGTCGGTCGCTGTCACAGTCGTAATGGCCAGGGGGCCTCTTCGTCGCATACGTCAACCAAGACCAAAAACCGAAGCGCAATCCCGGTGTTTGTGCAACGTCGAGTACCGAGGTGTCGCTTTCGAGGTCTCTTCTGATAAGATGTTTTCCGTGATAAATTCTGGAGATTGCTGAATGGATGACTCCGTGGAGCTCCTTCCCTTCCTTTGTTTCCTCCCCTCTCTTCCTCATCGATCGTTCCGCACACACTGAGAGTGGAGCGCCCGTTCGTGTGGCCTCAGGCTGCACTAGCACCCAAGGCGAACCACTTCCGGTACCATGATTCGCTAATGCAGCGCGACGTCAGGGGGCGTGTCCGGGCTCCAGGCTGTCGTGCGCTGACTCGACGTTTCCGTGCCCTGTAATAATCCGCTAAAACGGCGTCAAGCGGGGCATCTGGAGGCGCTACACGCAACCACTATCAGAGTAAAGCGCCCCGCGAAACGACGTGACAACGTGGGAGTTATGCATCCATCAAAATCAGCCCAAGTGCCAGTCTATGCTCAGTCGACTAGGCTGTGTAATCGCAAGGTAGCATCGCCAAACAAGCCATTGGGAGGCCATACCCGTTCACTCGCGTGTCCGAGGTCGATCGCGAAGGCGTATTATTCCAGTTACGAGCACAGCAATTTCCTCACGCAAATACGAATATTACTCCAGTCAATACGGAGTAATCGACTCGTATACCACATCATCCAGGCGTATTAAGTTAATCAATGTCATTCAACCGCTACAGACAACGACTGTCTTCTATTTATGTCACCACAACGTGTGAGCCAGATCAAACGGGCTGTGCGAGTTCCGTTCGCCATTTCCATGCTGAGTAGTCAAAGACGCTCTGGACGTTTCAGTCCTCCTCGCTCCGTCTATAGTCCCAGCAGCAGCAGCAACCTGTTAACCATGCCTACAGCCTCCCCGGTGCCTCGGTAGCTTCATCATCTCCAACTGCTTCAGTGTCTGTCAACTCGGAGTCTTCTTCGTTGCCTGACATCTCATCTCCATCGATGTTATCAATTAGATTTGCGCCTTCACCCTCGAAAGCGAAATCTCTGGTTGAGACACCATGTTGTCCGAGGTCCTCATGCTCATGCGCTGCGTTCGCCTCCTCCACACGACGCCGTACATTGCTCCTCAGCACTCCAAGCAAATGTCGATTTATTCTCCTGACCTGGTGGGGAGGCACACCAGGGACCTCCTCAGGATTGCGAGGAGCTGGGATAATGGTATCGCTGTGTGAGCGGGCCAAGTTCCCCGGTCGTTGCCTCATAGAAATTCCGCATTGTCCGGGCTTTGCCTTCTCTTCCGAGCAGGCAAGTGTAGCATCGACTCGAGGTAAACCATCGGGTTCGGGTTCGGGGTCTAATTTCGGCTCCCCGACTCGTCCCAGGCCATCCTGGCATGTGATATGTTCTGTGGGGGCTCGTGTCCCGTCAACCGCCCCTCCATCAAGATTGTACCCATCGTCCCCCCGGGGCGGATAAAGCCGCTTCAATTCAATATCATTCGTATCCCGTACTTCTCTACTCGTTGAGTGGTGATTGTCCTTCAGCCTCGCCGGGTCCAGTTCAGTTGCATGGTGCGCTGTGACTTCTCCACCGTTATCCAGAGGCTCGGGAATCTTCCGGGTCAGATCATGGTTGAGCCGGATTGGCAGTGGTGGCTCTTTGTCCCGTAGGAGATTGGTGTCGACAGGACCAACCAGGCCGTGCTGGTTCGTGGTTCGAATATCAGTGATACTTTTGGTCCGTTTGCCAGCCTTCATCTTCTATGACGTGGCTTTTTGCTCCGACGAGTCCTCGTCGTCATCATCTTCGTCGTCGTCGACCTTCATCTTGAAGGCAGCCGCTTCGCCAACCTCCATCTTGTGCAGCTGCTCCAACTTCTGCTTATCCAGCGCCTGCTTGCCCGTAATCACCTCGAACTCGGCAGAGTCATCGTCGTCATCGTCGTCGTCGCCGTCACTATCTCCAATTGCAGCGATTTCTTTGATAACTGGCTGGTCTTCGGGGGCCTCGTTGCTTTCGTTGATGCTTTCGTTGATGCTGGCGGGCCCGGGAGATCGAGGATGGAGCAGCAGACCAGGGTTGATGGGCTTGATTGTAGGGTCGAACTTGGCCGGAAGCCCCAGAACGCGTGCCACCTGGTGTGCCTCTTCGTCGGGGGAATTGTGAATCTCAAGCTCATAGGTACTGCTTGCTTCGCTGTCGGCCTCGTGCTTGCCATGGGTAGCGGCCAACATGCTGATGTACGTCTGGCGGGTCGAATCCTTGGCACGCTTCGTCTTCTTCTTCTGGCGCTTCTCCGTTGGTCGGACCACGACGACTGGGACAGGCGAGTACTGGAGACAGTACTTGGAAAACGAGTTGCGGGTGTTGACTAGACCCTGGAGACCTCCGAGGGATCGGCCCCTGGTTCCGACGATGAGCATAGCGGGTTGGTACATCTGGATCTACGGTGTCGCGGTTAGTATTGTACTGTCATTCAAGAAGGTACTGGGGGTACCAACCAGTTTCTGAAACGTTCCATGAAGCTTGCCCACAGCATATTCGAGAACAATGCTAATGGCACGATTAGAGCCGTTGCGCTCCTGAATCCCTTGCATGACGGCCTTAGCATCTTCTATGTATTGCTTGGAATCGGAGGAGCGAATCTCCTTTTCGATGACTCGGACACACACGATCTCGTCGCCATCATCGACAAGCTCGTCGAGGAGCCACTGCAGCGCATAGTCGGAATAGGCATGCTCGTCCACGCCGACCATGAAGGTGCGCGACCTCCTGCGCGGCTGGTATCCCTTGTGTCGGACATTGAGTGTCAGCGAGATGGTGTTGTTCTTGGTCGGCTCGCCCGTGGGGAGGTTGTCAAAGGCGATGTGACGTTGGAACCTGTCGGGCGTTGATGTCTCGGTTAGCGTCGCCATTGTTGTGCAGTTGTCTTATGCGTAGACACGGAGCGGTAAAAAACAGGGTGTGGAAGGGGACCTGGACAGTAGGGGCAGTGGAAGAAGAGTAGCTGGAGTAGCAGGAAGAGGAGGATTCAGGTTGAAGATGGTGACGGCAAAGAGGAGTCAACTGTCTGCGGGAATTTGCAGGTAAGAGAGCGGCAGCATGCCCTGGGCTGGGCATTGGCACAGTGGCAGTGACGGATGGTCTGACCAAGCGAAGCGACTAGCTTTCTGCATAGACTGGCTGACGAGGATTTCGCACATACCCATGGCCAGGAGTCGAGAACAGCGGGGTAATGGCGGCAGTCGTAGTGGAGACGGTCATTTAGATTCCACTTGGACTTGGACTTGGTTTTGGTTTTAGATAGACTTCCAGTGTCTCGTGGAGTCGATCAAATCGTCAACACCGCGTCGGCGCCCGTTGGCGAGGAACACTGACGCCGAGTCGCGGGACCGCAAGAGAACGCCGAGACGATTGAGTTTAAGCCCCTGCGTCGTATTGCCACCCCACAACAAGGTGGTCATGACACGACATGGTAGATCAATATAGATTGGTATACCATCAGACGGCAACGAATGCCGTTCTACCCGAGACATTGACGAACCCAGAGCAGGACTGGCCGAGACGGTGATTCAGACCTGCACCCACACGAGAGATGATGGTCAAGCCTTCGGCAGATGGCACCCGAGGCGGCGTTGCGAAGCAGTGAATCGACTGAACCGGAGCTTGGAGACGAATGCGGTGGAGAGGTTCCCAAACAGAAGCGAGGGCAATAGGCGAGGACAGAGGCGGAACAGGAAGCAGACACCAGACAGGGACACAACAGGGACAGAAACAAGAGGAACAGCGATTGCTTACCTTTGGTGAGGCGGGGAGCTAGCCCGGATCCGTGAACCGTCCGTCTGCTTAGAGTTGCCCTGGGGCAGAGAGGGATTGCGCGGCTTGCGAAAGGTAACAGAACTGATCGATGCTTTGCGATCCAAGTGAACATTGACGTTCGCAGCGTCGTCCTCGGCGCTCTCGAGACTGGAACTGCGTGCCACGGGGAGATCGGGGGCGAAGGAGACGCTCGACTTGTGGGCCGACGACTCGTCGCCGTCGCTAACTCTTACGCTGGTGCCGGAGCCGTCGATGGTGGTGACGTCGGATTGGAAGTAATCATTTTTGGAACTATGCGGCACGACCGTCTTGGGTGAGACATCGGAATCGGTGCGTTGGACGGGCGGAGGTAGGATAGTTGAGGCCGTCGCCATGTCGTTTTCGTTTAGAGGTACGAGGCGGGAGGTGTGGGGGCGAAGAAACCAAACAAGCCGGTGGGGGCTGTTGCTTGCTTCTTCTGTTGGCGACAGTCGAAAATATAGATGGGGGAAAATGCCGTTGGACGATGCTGAAATATGGTAGGCAACTACCCGGAGTAAGTTTGAAGAGGGCAACCCGAAGCCAGGTAAGGTAAGGTAGGTAGGTAAGTAGATATATGTCTGAGGCCAACGGTGGCTGAAGCAAGTAGCTCTGCGCTTGAGCTCCGAGGACCTTTGGCGTTCTGCAAGATGACGATCCACGCACCCAGGGACCAGGGCAGGAAGTCCGATAAGAAAGGCTGTTTGGTGCGACGTGACTGGGGTGGATGGCGAATCGCAAAGGTGCACGGGCGAGAACAGTGGAAGGGAGGCGTTTTCGAGGGCGCGATAGGCGAGCGTTGGAGGAGTTGGAGGAGTTGAAGGTGAGTGGACGAGCAGGAAGGGAGGAGCAACTCTGGGCGGTATTGACGTTCTTGACGCCCTAGGCTCGAACAGTGATTGGAGGGCAGTAGCGAACGGTTCGGACGTGTTTAGAAGCACAACGCAGGACGCAAAAGCAGGGGCCGCGAGTCGGTGGGTAGTTTTATCAGTCGGTCAAAAGATTAGCGAGGCGAGGGAGAGGGCGAAAGCGAGGGCAAGTGCGAGGGCGAGGGCAAGTGCGAGGGCGAGGGCGAGGGGCGAGATCGAGTGCGGTGACACCTGGTGTTGTTTGTTGTTTGAAGAGGAGGAGGAGAACAAGAGGAAGAAGAAGAAGCAGAAGAGAAGGGCTGTATGTCTGCCTGGTAGCAAAACAAGCGGGAGTGGCGCCGGTCAGGACGAAGGCTAAATGAACGATGATGAAAGCAGTACGAAGTACAACAAGTACAGCAAGGTACTGAGGGCGGCGCAGCAGTTGGGCCAAAAGGTTGAAGGGCCAGGGAGATTAGATGGGCGGGCAAGGGTGGATGGAGATTTGCGAGATGCGACAAGATGCGACTAGATGCGAGAGAGAGACGATGACGAAGAGAAGAGACGGGGGATGACGGAGGTGGTGGTGGGAAATGACACGAATAGCTTGTTTGTTTTGTGTGCGGCCCCGGTTGGCTTCGTTTGTGTGTTTGGTTTAGTTTGGTTTGAGCAGCCAGAGAGAGAGAGAGAGAGAGAGAGAGATGCGACGAGTTAGCGAACAAAGTGTGCGACTCTCGGACAAGGCCCAGGCGCGGGTCAGCCCAGATGCAGTCCAAGGTAAGGTTATAGTCAGGCAAGGAATGGGTGGTGGAAGGGTTTGGAGGGGTGTGACTCTGAATGCGAGTGTGTGTCAGTGCAAGGGGGGTGAGGAGCGTGAGAGGGCGTGTGGGTAGGTGTAGGGACTTGATGTCTGGGGTCATGGATGATGTTGATACATTGTATTCGCGCCTCGTGGGTTGTAGTATCTCCGAGTAAGAAATATGCACGGCTACGGCTTTCACTCCGTTGTTGTTGTTGTTGCTGCTTTCAAGCAGTCCTTCACAGCCCACAATCCACCCTTGCTCAAATTCTCTTCTCTCGCCCAAAACGGACAACAGGTGGGCATCAACAAGTAGTAATATATTTCTGCCCGAGTGGCCCGCGCCCACTTTTTCCGTGAGATGGGGTCTGGCGCATGGGGATTGCCCTTGATATTTTAGTTGCCCTCTGTGCTCTGGCAGGCTGCTGCTGCTGATGCTTGTGTGCAAATGCACGTCCGCTTGTAGTACAGTCCATCCAAAGTGGGTTGGCGCGGAGGGGGGCGCCGAGATGGATGGCCAGAGCCGCGGTTCGGGCCTTGGTCTTGGTCCACGTCATGATCCCCGACCAACGGGCAGGCAAGCAAGTTTACGGGCAGAAGCGGCGAGAAGGACGCGGAGAGAGAGGGAAGAAAGTGGACTCTGATACACACGGTAAATTTCCCGTGTTTACCCCCCGTGTTTACCTGCTTGGTCTTATCGATTAACTATCAGTCAGGTTGCCTATTTCTTTCTCTTTCCTCTTCAGCTTCTCTCACACTACTTAGCTACACGCGGGTGGTTGTGCGTAGTTTAACTGTTGGTAGGGAAGTCACCGAATATTATCCGCCCGAGAAATGGGATGACAGCGAGACAAGATGACAGAACAGAACGAAGAAGGAGAGAGCTGCAAGGCAAGTTTGAGTTGGTGGGAGTGGTGGTGTGGTGTCGTCCCGCCCTATCCCTCCCTGCCCTGCCCTGCAATGCACACAGGGCAGCAGCAGTCACAAACCCATGCAGGCCAAGCCCGCGGCAAGATGGGCGATTAACTGAACAGCCGGGAAGGACGCCAGCCCAGCCCAGAGCTCTCTGCAGCATGAGAGCATGCGCCAGCGGCGGGGAGCAATTGGCTGCCGCTGATCAAACCGGTGCGTAGGTGGCGTTTGGAGGTGAGCAATGTTGCAAGCTTTTTTTTTTTTTTCATGCCGTGTTAATTTAAGGTGACGGGAGATGGACTGTATCCATGGGCTTTGTTATCAGCACACACAACCTAGCTCAAGCGAGAGGCAGCCCGTTCCATGGTACATACGTACGCAATTACTCGTCCTGACCACCACCCTCGCCGTAGGTCGGGGGAAATGAGCCTGAGAAGCCCGGGACATGTTCCTCCGTACCGCAGAGACACCCATACACGGAACGCAACCCCTAATTAGCCTCCATCGTGCCCCCCCTCATCAATCCATCACATGGGAGAGCTGATCCTCTCTATTCTCCAACACCCGCCGACTTCGATAGTCAACTTAGGGCCCCCCGCTGGCTGGCTGGCTCCTCCCCCCCAGGCTGTGTTACGACCGAAACCCACTTAATTACCTTGGCGGTCCCGGAGCCACTAATGCCACCTTGTTTTTCCCTTTGGGCCCCAACTCCCGCCAGCGGTGCAATCTCCTCCCACCAAGAAACACTCACACACACAGCCAGAATCTCGGCTTCGAGGGAGGCCAGTCCCCCCGGATCCCCCCCCTTCCCTGTCTAGACCGGAACTCTGGGGGGCGCCGGCGTTGGAGGCCCTTGGAACGTATGGATGGATGGGGGGCTTCTTCTGGCAAATCCGGCTGCCGACCCGACCTCCGAGCAACCCGGGGCCTTTCCCGCTGGACCTCCGAGTTGCTTCCGGACAGATGCTGTAGGTACTATACCGCACGGCAAGGTATTCGTCGGCCTGTCGCCTTTTGGCCAACCACATGCAAGTTGCAACACCCTCCGCTTCATCTCGTCGATAGAGTTTGCACGTACGACACACAATCACGCCTCCGACGCCGGTGTTATTGGACCATGTGAATTACGAATACCGTCCCCGCCAGTGAGGCCGCCCGTCGAAAACCAAACCCGGTGTAGCGCCCGTCGACGTTCCCCATCTTCCCAATACTACGTAGGCCGCTCCCACACCCGCAACACGAGCCACCTGGCTAGGTGAAGCGGCTCTCGCTCGTCCTCCGTAATAATCCCAAGGGCCTGGGTGCCGAAGCTTCGACCACCACACACATGGACGCCCGCAGCCCCGGGTGGGTATTTCGCGTTGGGCGTCTCGGGTGACGGAAACGCTGGCCGTGGTGGGGTAGACCAGAGCTATCACCGGCCTAGTGTCAGGAGCTGGGAAGCAAAGAAAAGGGAAAATGTGGCCATCACATGGTGTTGCTTTGACAGCCAATATGTGGAGAGCCAAGTTACCGAGTAGGAGTCATAGACCAGGCAATAGGAAGAGGATCGCCATAATCACGGTACCTTCAGGCACTCAACCCACTCACTAACCTAGCATACACGGCCGGTGCCGCATGTATATGCAAGTTGCGTGATGCGATCGAGAGAAATCCTCCATCCTTTCTCCATCCTTTCTCCGTCTCCAGTTCTCACCTCACACCGCTCTCCAAGCCATCCCTCCAACGAGCTGGCCGCCAAAGGTCATCCATCCATCAACCGATCTATCGTATCAGATCATCATCTAGCAGAACACGACCAGGGTCCCCCCATTGACAAAAGACGAAAAAATCTCGCCGCGATATCCCACCACTCAGTCCACTGGACCGCCGCACATGAGATATCCCTGCCTTCTCATCCGCCGCTCGGCCCTGGCTTGATTGAGGCTGACGACCCAACCGCCGCACTGGGTGGCTTGAGCCATGGATGTCACGGACGGGTATTTCATGTCAGCACTCGCAGCCTTTCCGAGACACCTTGAGGAGCATCTCATGCACGCACGGAGAATTTCCTAGGGCTTGATAGACCTGTCCAGTACTAAGATCGCAGACGGGTACGGTAGCCAACGGACACGCAAAACAGTCTCCTGCGTAGTATGCTACCGCAAGAAAGCAACAACGGTTCTACCATGTAGTCCTACCTTGCTACGTAGCATATTCTCGATACCCTTCTTTCGCAACTTCGGGCCGTACTAGTAGTAAATAACTACACATAGACTCCATTCCTTTCCCTTGCTAGTAGATCGGTAGTATACGAATCCTAGGCGGGCACGTGGCCACGCAGTGAGACATGAAGACATCTCCGTCCATACGCACAAGCACGCAAATCCGCCAGAAACCACAGAAGGCGCTTTGCAAATTTCGCTTCCAGAAACTCGCGAGATGTGCTCGTTTATTCTTAGACAGGTCCCCAGTTCCTCTGGGCCCTTGATATCAGAGTCAAACTGCCTGTCTCGGTGCCTGACGCATCCCACTAGGTACAGTACATACATAGTAGTACCCCGTTCGGAGCACTGCATCTTGCCAAGCAACAAATACGCACCTCACGTGGACCCATCCCGTACAACGAGCCTTAGTTAGACGCCTCGCCCATCAGCTCCTTCTTGGCATCCGTCACACACGACTCCACGGCCAAGGCGGAGTCCGGCACTCGTAACCCCTCTCTGCCGGCGATTGTGGTCTCACGGCGGCTTGGCAAGCCATGCCCAGTGATATTGAATCTTGAATTAAATTCACCTTGTTTATTTCTTTCTTTTGATGTATCCTTCCTTGTCCTCCAGGCTCCTATGCTTGGAGGAGGATGTCCCGTCTCTACCTACCACACTTACAGCCCATCTCGAGAAAATCCTCAAGCTCTTGCACGAGCATCACCAACTCCGAGACGCCGTTGCCATGCCATGCATCCTATCAGTCAGCCTGCCTAATGCAGCGCTTAACGCATAACCGACCCCATATGTTCGTCCCCGCCTTGGCTCTCGAAATCTCAATGGGTTCGATGTCCTCCAAGACTCCAGGCGAACGGGAAATGTGGCTTGCCAAGTCTCCCTTCCTACCTTAGTTGTAGGTGCGGGACAGGTTACGAAGGTACCAGTCCACCAGCTTTCGTCCCACCTTGGCCTCCGAGATGTGGATTAGGTCCTGTCCATGTGCATTAGCTTCCGAGTAATCAATCAATGCCATCTCACTGGCTGCATCGTAGTATAACAGAAGGAGCCGTTCACGAGGCGGTGTGGGGGTTTTGAGGGTCTACTTACACCTTGAAGAGCATAGTCGAGGTCGCTAACGTTGACCAGCTCGCCCTCGAGCAGGCCCTGGTCTTGCCATCGCAGCTGCTTAGTGCGCTGCTTGGTGACGAGGAGCCACGATCGCAGCTCCTCGGGCTTGACCTCGAGGAAGCCAGCCAGTTTGGAGAGATCCATGGTTGTGTACAGTCGGAGGTACGACTTGATGGTGGGGCTCCACATGTTAGTCTTGACCTCGTCCATAAAGATGGCGAGGTGGTGCTCCACGGGGTCAACGTTGGACTCGGGGTTCTCAAAGTCTGGGGGCACGGGAGAGATGAATTTGGGGCAAGCGGTGCGGAAGAGCTCCTCGAAGATAGGGAGGGACTCGGGGCCGCCACGCTGCAGCTTAAGCAGCTGGTCCCCGTACTTCTCCCGGAGAGCGGTGTGGATGGTGTCGTCAAGACGAGTGGGCTGGAAGGCAACGCAGATGGCGATCAGGGCGTACATCTGCTCATTCTTCTTAGTGATGGAGTCGTACTGGGCGCTCTTCTGGAAGTTCTTCGTTCTCGAGACGTAGACCAGGATGTGGCTGAACATCTTGATGGCATCGGCGTAGCGGTGCATCATCATGTACGAGAAACCCACGTAGTAGTAGGTGGTGAAGTGGGCCGCCATGACACGGGCAAACATGGCCTTCTTGTTGAGCTCAATGTCATCGAGCGTCTTGAGGGCCAGGCTGAAGTCCCCCAGCAGGCAGTGGACCCGGAGGAGACCAATAATGGAGAAGTAGCCGAGCATTCGGTACAGGCTCTTGGAGCCGTAGTCACCGGCAACTGACATGGGGTCTTCGTTGCGCTTCATGGCGGCCAGCTGATCCGTGATCTGGGATCGCTGGATGAGGGAGTAGAGGACGTTGAGGACGCTGTAGCAACCCCAAGTGTTGGGGTTCTCACGCAGCGCCTGGCGCTCCTCCTCGTTAGACGCTTGTTTCGCAATTCGCATCCGGTATGACGAGAAGGTGTTGAACTGGTAGATGAACTCATCGATGACATCCCAAGCCCAGTAATACTATCAAGCAACAGTCAGTCCTAAACCATCCGGGCTATCGGAGCAGTAATGAATATCCGGGGAAACCAACCGAAGGGGGCTCGAGGTCGACGGGACCCTCGGAGTTGAGGATGTAGTGGAACAGACTGCAGTAGGAGTCGTAGCTCTGGAACTTGGTCTCGAGGGGAGCCTGGAAGTCGAGGGGCTGGGCGGCCTGGACGAGGCGAGCCTGGATGTCGTCCGTCTGCTGGGCTATGTTCAAGGACGTGGAACGGCTCAGCTCATCGCCGTCCTCGTACTGAACCTGTTCCTTGTACTCGGCCACCAGGGCCTCCTCCTCGACGTCGCTGTCGTCGGCGATGGCGCGGGCCGGAGCCCCGCCGTTTTGAAAGGTAGCCATCGTGATCGATCGCTCGTGTTTCGTGGTGCTGGCCTCCGCGTCTTGTCGCTACGCTCGTCGTGGGTGAGGGGTATCGGAAATTTTACGCTCGCCGACGGGCCCAGCGCATCTCGCGAATTTTCGTGAGCTTAGGGCTTGTTGTGGGCGGATTGCGATACGCCGGGGCGGTGGGTCCGCATAACTGCTTATCGATTATGCTCTACCGGGGTTGTGATGGTGGGGTGAGAGAAGCTGCGAAGCGGGGCAGCAAAGGATGGCGATGTCTTGGGCGCGACGACTTGGTGAGGTTCTACGGTTGCACATTTGCTCCTACGAAGACGATCTCGCGGATCACGGCATCTCAGGTGAGTGCATATGAGTCATCCTCAGTCGTTCTGCATTTAGCCAAAAGGAGAGGAGAATTTGCTGACTCTGGCGTGGTGGTGAAGATTCCAGGGCGGGATTAGTCACACTCTGAGCAAGTCGCAGACAACTCCGCCACTGCAGCGAATGATCGTTCATCCATTCTCACATCTTCAAAAGCACCAATAGACCCCGGTTTGGTAGTTTAAAAGAACTAAAGAGCCTCTCCAATCGAGTTTTTTTTTTTAATCAAATTTAGAACAAAGTCGAGTTGCTGCCAGCAACAGAGACCGCCCCTACCATGCCTGTGGTTACTCCAGATAAGCTGGCTAGTCTCCAGCGGCAGTCAAACGATGTTCGAAATGTACGTCAAAGACCGTTTTACTTGTGTTTTCACCTCGCTAACCGCGCAATAGATCTGTATCTTGGCCCATGTTGACCATGGCAAGACGTCTCTTACAGATGCCCTCCTCGCCACCAACGGCATCATCTCCCCGAAACTGGCAGGCAAGATTCGCTACCTGGACTCGAGGCCCGATGAACAGACCAGAGGTATCACGATGGAATCTTCTGCCATTTCATTACATTTCTCCATGCTCCGGAGATCCGCCCCTGACGCAACCCCCGAGCCTAAGGAGTATCTTATCAACCTGATCGATTCCCCCGGACACATCGACTTCAGCAGTGAAGTCTCAGTGGCCTCCAGATTATGTGATGGCGCCGTCGTTTTGGTGGATGCCGTTGAAGGAGTCTGCAGTCAAACAGTTACAGTCCTACGCCAAACATGGACCGAGAAGCTCAAGCCCTTGCTGGTCATCAACAAAATGGACAGACTAGTTACCGAACTTCAAATGACACCTGCAGAAGCATATGTTCACCTGAACAAGCTCTTGGAACAGGTCAACGCTGTACTAGGAAGCTTTTTCCAGGGCGAGCGAATGGAGGAAGACCTCAACTGGAGGGAGAGGATGGAGGAGCGTGTCAACGCAGCAACAGCAGCCAAGGAATCTGCTATTGCCGACCAATTCAGCGACGCAGGCGAGCTCCAATTCGAAGAGAAAGACGACGAAGACATCTACTTTGCACCTGAGAAGAACAATGTCATATTCACAAGTGCTATCGACGGGTGGGCATTCACTTGCCGCCAATTCGCCAGCTTATACGAGAAAAAGCTCGGCATCAAGAGGGGGATAATGGAAAAGGTCTTGTGGGGAAACTTCTACTTGGATCCCAAGACAAAGAAGATCCTAGGGCCTAAGCACCTGAAAGGTCGGAACCTCAAGCCATTGTTCGTCCAGCTCGTTCTAGAGCCCGTATGGACTGTCTATCAAGCCACCACTGGTGGAGACAACGGTAAAGGTGACCCTGCCTTGCTCGAAAAAGTCACCAAGTCACTGAACATCTCGATATCTCCCCACATTATCCGAGCTCGGGATCCTCGGCTGCTAATGACGACAGTATTTGCCAACTGGCTGCCGTTGTCAACTGCCCTGCTCGTCTCCGTTGTGGAATCACTGCCATCTCCTCCCAAAGCACAAGCACAACGTCTGCCCGAGCTGTTGAGGGACTCCCCCGGTTTCGACTACATTGATAGCGCCATCAAAGATGCCATGATCTCCTTCAAGCATGAAAAGTCGGACCCCGTTGTTGCCTACGTCAGCAAGATGGTTTCGGTACCTGAAAGCGAGTTGCCTGAAAACAAGCGACGCCCTGGCGTACAGATGAGTGGAGAAGAGGCAAGAGATCTCGCTCGCAAAAAGAGAGCTGAAGCCCTGAGGGCGCAAGCTGCTGCGGGAGAGAAAGAAGTGGACAGCATGTCGACTGTTTTGGAATCTGTCAACATTGATAACATTGCGCCCGAGTTGGAGGAAGAGAGTGTCGACCCTGAGCATCTCATTGGGTTTGCACGAATCTATTCCGGTACACTGTCTGTGGGCGATAAGCTCTATGTTATCCCTCCAAAGTGGACACCGGCCGAACCGAACGCTACTCCGGGGCCCGAAGAGGTCACTGTCACGGCACTCTACATGTTGATGGGAAGGAATCTGGAATCATTGGAAACTGTCCCCGCGGGAGTTGTCTTTGGCATCGGAGGCCTTGAGGGGAAGATTTTGAAGTCTGGGACTCTGTGCAGTCGGCTCGAAGGCGCCGTCAATCTTGCTGGTGTCAACATGGCTGGGAAACCCATTGTCCGAGTTGCGTTGGAGCCTGTTAACCCTGCCGACCTGGATAAGATGATCCAAGGACTACACCTCCTGGTGCAGAGTGATCCCTGTGCAGAGTACGAGCAGTTTGAGAGCGGCGAACATGTGTTGCTGACGGCTGGTGAATTGCATCTTGAGCGGTGTCTCACAGATTTGAAGGAGAGGTTTGCCCGATGCGATATTCAGGCTGGTGCTCCAATCGTGCCGTATCGGGAGACTATTGTCCGAGCGGAAGAGATGAGGCCTCCTGTGAACAAGGAGCTCGGCCGTGGTGCGGTCATCGCCACCACCACCTCCAAGCAGGTCACCATCTCAATCCGTATTCAGCCTCTGCCCTCAAAGGTGACCGAGTTCTTGGTCAAGAACGGAGATGCTATCAAGCGAATGTACTCCGATCGTACCTCCAAAGAGGATGCGGATGAAGATGAAGAGAAGATCGACATGGAGGGCGACCGCGCTGCTGCCAATGCACTATCCGTTGAGGATTTCAAGCAGCAGCTCCAGGAGAAGCTTGAGAGTGGCAAGGGTCGAGAAAACTGGAAGGACCGGATTAACCAGATCGTGGCCTTTGGCCCTCGCCGAATTGGACCGAATATCTTGATCGACGCCACCGCAAATGGCATTCTACCCAGAGCCTTCTCCTCTGAAAAACCTACAGAGTCCGCTCCTCGCGCGGCAGAGGCCTTTCCCAGCCATCTAGCTGATAAGATTTCTTACGCCTTCCAGCTCGCCGCAGCGCAAGGCCCCCTGTGTAACGAGCCTATCCGCGGCGTTGCCGTCTTTGTTGAGGACGTCACCCTCAACATTCCTAACGACGAAGCAGCTTTGGCCCGAGACAACACCAGCCGTCTTACCAGCGAGATCATCAAGACATTCCAGTCGGCCCTACGTGCCGGCTTCCTCGATTGGTCTTCCCGACTCATGCTTGCCATGTACAGCGTCGAGATCCAGGCCTCCACCGAGGTCCTCGGCCGCGTGTACGATGTCCTAACCCGGCGCCGCGGCCGCGTCGGGGCTGAGACCATGAAGGAGGGCACTCCATTCTTCACGATTCAGGCGGTGCTCCCCGTAGCCGAGAGTTTCGGCTTCGCGGACGAGATGCGCAAGCGCACAAGCGGCGCTGCCCAGCCACAGCTCATCTTTGCGGGCTTCGAGATCCTCGACCAGGATCCTTTCTGGGTGCCCTTCACCGAGGATGATCTGGAGGATCTGGGTGAGTTGGCGGACAAGGAGAACGTGGCGAAGAGATACATGGATGGAGTGAGGCGGAAGAAAGGCTTGCTGATTGAGGGCAGGAATGTGGCAACGGATGCAGAGAAGCAAAAGACTTTGAAGAGGTAGATTAACATGGTGTTGGAATGGGGAAAAAAAGCACGTATTTGCAGAATAGATCTCATGTCTTTATGTTCTTGTGTTCCTGACTAGAAATGTGACCCTAGAGAAGAACCATCTGGTATCACCTAAATTCATTAAGGTAACAAGTGAGAACATGTCGATTTCTCATGTTAGAAGCACCAATACATTCGTAAACTAACCTTATGTGCATACTATTTTATAATCCTACAGAGAGACCCATATCGTATTCTACCTCTGTACGCACACCCTTAATTTGGTAGTCCTAGGATAGCCTCCGTGTTTCCATATCCATGCGTCAAGTCTGGTTTGTTCCCACTCTCCAGAGATTCCATGAAATCGTCAAACTCGAAATCCAGGTCTTGGCTGGGGACCTGTTCCACGAGGTTACTGAGCCACAGGAGCTCGAGCTCTGGCACGCTCTCCTGTATGAGGACGGGTGAGGCGCTCTCCAGCTGGTCATCGACTTGTTCCGGAGGTTCAAGTTCGACACCAACCAGTTCAGAGACCTCGGACCGGATGTTATCCGCGTGGTTTCTCTGGCGGAAAGTCTCGAACATGCCCTTCAGCACGTCTCCGAAGATATGTGTGAGTGCTTCGGGTGTGACTGTCTGTTCGATAGCGCGGTCGACGAGGTCCTCTATCTGGGGACGAATACGTCGTGGGAACTCGTTTTACGAGAACGACTCAAACCTCTCGAGGACAGTTCTGTCGTTTTTCTCGAAGCCATGATCCGATCCCATCAACAAAGGGCCCTGGTCTGTGAGATAGGTTAGTATGCGCCTGAGGAATAAGTGTCAAGGGACTCATACATGGGGATGGGACTGGTTCTTCTCCTGGAAACAGGACTCGATAGGCCTCGGCCCATTTTTCCTCTTCTGACATCTTCCCACATCTTCCCCTTGCCCATCCTTTTAGAACGTAGAGTTCTCTCCTGCTCTTCGTCGATTCCTTCTTAGGGTTCTTGGTCTCGAAGCTGGCAAGGGCTTTGCAACCTCTGGTGTTCGAGCAACTGCGCCGAGGATTTCAGGTCCCGGCAACAGCGATTACATCGATACTTCGGTAAAGTATGGCGTCTGTATAGGTGCTCTCTATGTTCATATGTCAGCAGTAGTTACGATCTGGTCCAAGTAAGCCAATAACATACCTCACTCGATGGAAGCTTGGCCATCCGGG
Source organism: Neonectria magnoliae (assembly GCA_037954305.1). Lineage (NCBI taxonomy): Eukaryota > Fungi > Ascomycota > Sordariomycetes > Hypocreales > Nectriaceae > Neonectria > Neonectria magnoliae. The sequence goes on along the minus strand of JAZAVK010000116.1, from coordinate 98,113 downwards.
CCAGCAGCAACTCCATTCAGGTTGCCGATATGTTTCCTAGTTATGCTTAACGAATGGACAAGCGAATCGTGACTGCTCGTTCTGATCATCCCTCCTCCGTGTTTGTTGGCTGCTGTCGCCGCCGTCATCGCCGTTGTCATCGTCTTCGCCTTCATCTCCTCGGCCATCTGAAGCGTCTCTCTGACGTTTTCTGGCCTTCTGATTCCCAGGGGTTAGCCAAGACAGGTTTCCCTCAGATCGGCTGGTTCGTGGCTGCTGTCCAGACGCTCCATGTGCCCGGTTATGGAGCCACTCTCGAAATATTTGGTGCAATAGATTCTTCAACCGAAACATCAAGCGACTGGCCACAATGTCCTTTCTGGCAATAGTGATTTCTCCAGGAGACATGTATCTGGTCCCCCTTGACGATGAGGCATCGCTTTCTGAAGAGGAATTCTCTGCACCGGTCCTGGAGGAGGGACTGGTCCCAGTGCTAGGCGCTTCATCTAGTTCTGAAATGCTTAGGGACCGGTCGCGTTGTTGATTGAGTTCACCTTCCCTTGATGTGATACTCTCTGTAGACTCGAGGCTTAGTGGTGCAATCTTTCTTACAAGGTCATTTCCAGCATCATGAGTTACGGAATCTCGTTTCCCTGCGCGGGAAAAGCCAGAATCAGAACCTTGGGCATCAACAGCCTGATCCTTCTGGAAAGATTTTGGAGAATAATCCGACTCTGGAGCGTCGTCCTCTGGATCGTTTCTTCCTCGCATCCGCTGGCGCAAACTGGGCTCTTGCTTTCTGGAGTCCGAGAAACATTCCAGCATATGGTTTGCAAGGGCCTCTGGGCTTTTGAAAACGCCCTCGCATCGGTCACAGGGCTTTGGATCGCAAGGCTTGGACTGGGGTGGCGCAGATTTTGAAGGTCTCACTCGGCTCGATTGGCCGCCACCCCCAGGGTAAAGTAAAAGGCTCTCATCTAGATCGGTTCTCGCTGGAGGCTTTCCGGCATATTCGACTTCGACGTGTTCTTCGACCCAAAAATCAAGGTAACCGCCAGGATGCCAGGTATCCTCGAGACCCCGAGTGGTGCTAGGCTCGAACGAGAACTCATCAAAGGGGTTACCCATCTTAAGAAGTAATCAATGGACACAAAATATGATTAAGCGCGGTGGAGAGTCGGAAGGATCATAGGCTAGCCATTGCATTATATCCATCGCTACAGTTTGCGCAGCTGCGCAAAGTCGGCTTGCGAATTAGGCTGTATTTCATCACGGCGACTTATTGGAAGCCTGTCAACGCCTATTGGTCGCCCAGTTCCCATACTTAATACGGCAATGCTTAACTTAGCTGGCGATGGTTAAGAACTCATGAAAGCAGATGGAGAGCAATAGGGTACGTGTTCGACAATAGCAACAGTGATGAGGGCAAATTGAGGCCCCAACGACATTCAATTGACAGCTTCCAACTACTCAATAGAACATCTAAAGGGTAAGCTAGCCAGCATTCAGAGATACTTAAGACGTCCAGAGTGATCTAGGAATTGTTACACCAAGGACTCAATTGGAACAGGCGACAATTTGCCAGCTTTCAACTTGACACCGGCATTCGCAAAAGCTTCCCAAACGTACTCGTCGCTGAAAATGCGTTTGATCTCATCTGAATCAGAACTACGGATGCGCCTTGGTAGATCTGAGTCCACAAGTTTCAGGTTCTCATACAGATGCAGTGTCTGGCCCAACTTGACGATCATCCATGCGAGAGGTATCAACTCTTGCTGTGGCTTGCAGCGTATCCGTAGGACCTTCAAGGATACAGGAAGCAGTAGAGGAAGTGGTCGTGCATCTGAGATTCCGCCGTCCCGAGGTCCGGGGAGGTTCCTGATTCTGCAGGCTAGCCAAAGTTCCATCAGGTTTGTGAAGTCGCTCAGTAAACCAAAGTCGGCAAAGAAATAGTCGGACTGGATAAAAAGGTCCTGGATATCATCTCTCCGTGCCCATATCGTTGTCAAAACATCTTCTTGTAGTCCGAATCCATGATATCTAAAGTCGAAGAAATGGAATGAAGTGAGTTTCAGCAGCCCATTGGCGAGAAACTTGATGTCCGCAACAACGTCCCCAGGATTGGAGTTACGGATTCTGAGCTGGTGAATATTGGGCGCGCAAGCCACGATTTTCTCAGTCGAAACATCGGCTACATTTCAGTTCTGCAGCCAAAGTTGACCCAGTCGTGGTGCTCTTTTCAGTCCTGATGGCCTTCGGGATGCCATGCTCACTCCCATTCTTCGGCGAAGATGTAGAAACCTCAAGTTGGGGGCGTGAATTCGAGGCAAGCTCCAACCATCCATAACGTTGATACGAATATCTGCAATGTTCTCCGCATGGAACATGATCACTTTGAACAGATACCAGGAAAGGTCCTCCACTGTTCTCATCCGCTTCACGGCCGAGCCGGTTGTTGGCCTGTGCCAAAGCGTGTGATGCCCCTCTCCTCGACTGAGCGACCTGTCTTGGTTGTAAATGATGCTCCGGACGTTGGCTGCTAGGTCAGGTCTCGCCACAAGAGTCATTCCAAATGGAGACATATGCTTCCATGGATTGATGTTCTCATCCAGGAAGACGTGATGCAGAACTGGCTGTGCGACATCTCTCAGTGATCGGGATGTAAGGCACAGTTTGAGCAGCTGTTCATACTTGATCTGCCATGGACCGAAGTCTCCGTGGAAAAAAGCCCAGAATTTTAGATCAACATCGACTTCGGTACAATGATAGCAGAAATACTCGCAGATCTCAAGTCTAAGCTCTCGGGGCAAGGAAGAGAGCAGAGAGACCTGCGGCTCCAAACAGTCAGCAAATTGGCTTTCCTGGGCTTGAACGCCGGTGATGGCGGGTGCACGTACTTTGCTTGGAGCGGTCTGGATCAATTGGTGAGCCATGGCTGTGTAGATACGGAACTCGAGAATAATTTGCCAGTTCAAGCAAGCGGTAGTGCCAAGGGTGATGTGAACCTGGTTGTCATGTGTGAATCGGAGCCGAAATGGTTCAGAGAAAAGCGGTAACATTCAGAAACTTGACAGGCTTGAGCGCGTGCTGGAGACAACAGTTCGAAGCTCTGATAGAATAGTGGGAAGCGGTTGAGGAATCCAGAAGACCCATGGAAGCTCTCGTCAATTATCTAACGTTCATTCTCCTGCCTCATAGTCCCTTTCTTCTTCTTGAATTCACATACTGGCTCTGCTGATCGACGGGTTGATGCTGCGATTCGTGTTACGGTTGGTTTCGTGTTGTGGCAGTTAATTACAGAGCGATGGATGCACCGAGCCGTAGCAGAATGCGTGCCTAGGGTAGGCAAGCAAGCATAACCAGAAGGAATACTCCAAGCCCAGGTCAGCGAATCGGGAAAAAACAAGGCCAGCAAGAGCAGTATCGCTAGGTGCACTAACAACCCTCACTCTGTGACCATTTAGTAAAGGTGAATATATGCCTACATAACTGACCGGGCAAATACAGGGCAGTACATTAGTCCCCATAAAAAATAGGCTATGCTGATGTACTTGTTAGTGCCCCTAGCAATACCAAGCGGAAAAGATGCGAAGATCGGGGGGGAAAGCCAAGGTCGTGCAATGTTTGCTTCTGTTCGCATCCGGCCGGCATGGAAGACTTGGCCAACTGGACTAATAGACCTGTCACGTCTCACAACGTCAACGTGCAAAAGGATCGACGGTTACACGTAGCCAGCCACTTCGTCAAAACGGCGTGGCTGCAGCAGAGGCGGCCGATGTTGGTTGCGCCGCATCTGAAGCAGCCGCTGCAGCCACGTAAAACGTTGGTTGGACATGGTATCACAAAAGCAACTTGACGACAACGGCGACGACAAACACCTCTCACGAGCGGCGACAATTGCGACCTTTGGTCATACTGCAGTAGCAAGACCCCTTTTCGAGCCCGGCACAATGCATCCCGAGTGGCGGTATCCGTATGTGCCAAGTTAGTTACCCAGAAATAAAAAATCTCCTCCCTCCTTTGCCAACTCCACTAACGCCAAGCTGGATCATCCAGACGAAGCGGCGTTTTCAAGTGGCAAGCAATCACGCACATCACTCACACACTAATTAATTACTTCCTTCGTCCGGTCCTGGAATCAAGTGCGTGTGCGTCCACGCCATCGAGCGTGCCGTGGCCGCGCCCAACGCCCGCCCTCCTGACAGTTATCTCCGGAGAGAACCCAGACGCCGTCAACGCCCCAAAAACCCAGCGACTCGGAATCGTCTGGCTTTGCTCCAGCGCTAGGGCAAGCCCGATCCAAGGGAGCTTTGTGCTGTGTTGTGCAAAGGCAGTACTACGCCGTGCTACGTACATTAGCAGCAATTTAGTCCCGTTGTGCGCGCCATGTTGGCGGCCGCGTGAAGCCCCAGCAAAACGGCCTCGCTCCCGTGTCCAAATAAAGCAAAGCCAGCCACGCAATGCAACGGCTGATCGACGGCTAATCCAGTATCGTGCCGTAATTATCCATAGGAATGCGGATGCGGTACGCAGCATACGAACGGACATGGCATTGTGCTCGTACCCAATAGCAAGCAAACAAGCAAACAATCAGAAAAGGCATCCCAGACTGAAACTCCTCGATCGAATCGAGGGGCGATTCATTCCCTCGCTCCGGGGATTCAGGGGCAGACTAGCAGCGTCACATCGTCCACCCTGCGAGATACCCGACTAAGTGGCTACGGCCCAAGGGTGCGCTAACTGCCCAATGCCCGTTGCCCAATGACACCATGATAGTCTGGGCTCGGGCGGACTGGACTAGATTCACACTGAACTCTGAAGTCTGGATCTTCTAAGTATTTACTGTGCAAAAACACGAAGCACGTACTATAACCACGCGAGTATCTGGCTGTACTGTGTGTAAACCATCTACCAGATGCTCACGACCCATAGGCTACCCTAGGCACAGCCACGGCTGCCCGAGCCAGCGAACACTCAATGTAATTGTAGCCATAACTTGGATGGCATCATGTTTCACCGTTGCCCATCAATCACTATCAATACTCAGAGGATTGCATCTCCGGAAGTCTATATCCCCATCACCACACACAACCCTCGGTTCTCGAAAGGCCCATTCCAGCTGCAGGGAGTCGCGCGTCCACGCCAGGGATGAGACAAGCCTCTCGCCTCAGGTAGCAAACAGCAAACACACGCTCAGAAAGTCTATCTATCGGTCCTGTTTGTGGGGACTAAGACATTCCTTTTCCTTTCTATGGTCAGAAACGGGCGTCATCTGTCATCTGGCCCTCCAAGAGACTCACTCACTGTCACTGCCACCGCGAAACACTGTCATTTATGATTTATTACTGCTCTGTGCAAACTTGCTTTCTCAGACCCCCCACCGCGAACCCCGATGCTTCCGCTGCTCTGCTAGCCACCCGGTCGAAAAAAAACTTGAGACACCAAAAACCGGGCCCGGCCACCTCCCCTCACAACCGTCCGCAAAAGGGTCAATTTTATAGCTAAAAAAGCAGGAAATTAAGACATTAATAGAGAAAGCTACTAGCCGGTTATTTTCCCATCTAAATTAATTACATTATTAAGCCTCTTAGGTATTGATTCGATCTATCTATTAATAGTCTCTTGTAAGAGCTCCTTCTAACCTTCTTCCGCTAACTCCTTCACGGTATCTATATCCTAATAGGTATATTTCTTAATATATTACTTTAGCACTAACCAAGCATTCTCTATTAGCGATAGGTCTGGGCTCTAAGGGTAGTTGAAGAAGTAATTTAGACTATGTTTCTCCTTCTAAGCCCGTACGGGGTTATAGGCGCTAGGCCTATAGCCGCTATTATTATCTTCCTTGAGTATGAAAGTATAGCCTTTATCGATCTATTGCTTAATAACCTTTTTGAGGATTTTCTTATAGTATACCTCTTAGGTTAACTTACTATTACTATTAGTAAGGACCTTATACTAAATTAAGTTACTTTTAAAATTATACCTAATAGTAGCCTAGTAATAAAGCTACTTTTAGTCTTTCTTTTATAGCTTCTACCTTTCTTAGAGGTTCTTAGGCTCTTACCTTATACTAAGCTTCTTAATAATATAAGCTTAGTCTTTATTATTATAACTAAAGTAATTTTTATTAAAGAAGAAAATAATATATTAATTTTTAGCTATAGGCTATAATTATAAGGCTTCTTAAGTATAGAAAAGGTAAGCTTAATACTTAGTCTTAGACTTATATTAAACCTACTTTATAAGATATTTATAAAGACTTTAGGTTATAGTAAATATCTATATTATCCTTTTAGAAGCTTCTTTATTAATACTAGCTTTAATAGGGATAGAAGCCTAAGATAGTTAATAAGTCTTAAAGCCCTTAGTCTTAAGAAAGTCTTCTATTTAGTTAAGATCCCTTTCTATATAGGTTCTTAGCTAGCTATAGGTTTCTTCTTAGTCTAGGTTATTATAATAAGTATAGGTAGTTAATCTACTTAAAATATAATAACTAGAAGGTCTTAAGATATAGAAAAAGGAGAAAAGCTTAGTCTTTTAGAAAGGAATTCCTTTAGTATATAGATAGTTATATATACTAAGAATTTAGGCTTTCTTTAGAGTATTAAATTACTTTCTAGGTATAATAATTAATAGAGTTAAAAGGAGGAAATTACCGGCCTTCGTCATCGCGAGGGGGGCTGATTTGGTATGGGTGGGCCATTTTGGTGTCTCAAGTTTTTTTTCGACCGGGTGCTAGCTAGTCCCATTAGCGGTCGATGGCGTCGTACATTAGTCGGGTCAACTTAGGGTAGTTATCTCAAGCCCTCGCCGAATTATCACCAATCCAGCCCACCTCCACGAGAATGATGAGAGTGGCTGGTTGAACCGAGATATCCTTCTCGCCCACACTTCCCTTGCGGAGCTCACTAGACCAAGGTAACTAACTACCACAAGTCTAACCCAACCTGGCCCCCGTTCCTGAGAGGCGCAACGGAGGGGGTTCCCCGGGGAGCGCAACTCGGTCCCACGCACCAGGACCCGGTCCTAGTCCACGGCAGCTAGGGAACCTGGCCCGCCGTGATAGTGACCTCTAGGCCCCTGCTGCGAAACAGCCGGAGTCCTCGAGCCTTGCTTGTTCGGGGCTACGGGCTGTGGGAGGCGAAGCCGACGGACCCTGGTTTTCCACTTGTCCCAGGGAAGCGAGGAAGGGCTGCTTTTTGTTCAGTTACTTTCTTTCTCCTCGTTCCGCACAAGGGAAGGGAAGGGAAGGGAGAGGCTTATGCTGCCCCCCCTCCCCGGGGTCCCGAGATGCAACACGCCGGGTCCGCTCTAGCAGTAGCTCGTGGGCCGGGGGGAACTCAGGGCTGAGGGAGAATTTGATAGTAGTCCCGTCTCGTCTCGGTCTCGCAAGGAATCGGGATAGCTAGCAGTGCCTGGGCTGGGCATGGCGGCCACCTTCTAGCAGTCTTCTTATTCTCCGGCTGCGCCTCTTATACCGACCGTCTCCGCGCTGCCCGCCGTCTGGATCCAGCTTGTCGGAATCTCTGTTTCTTTGTGTTGTGCTGTGTTGTGTTGTGTTGCCTCTCTCTCTCTCTCTATCTTTCTTTCTGTCTATCTACCGAGATATATCCCACAGCAACAGCCATGCCTTCCAGTCCAACTCCCGAGGAGCAGGCCGCGGCCCTAGCGGCTGCCATGGCCGCCCTGAAGCGCTTCAACATCGAGGCATTTACACTTCTGGGAATCGCTCTTTTGATCACGGGGTTGAGGTGCTTCGTCCGCATCCGCACCGTGGGCTTCAAAAACCTCTGGGCGGATGACTACTTGGCCGTTGTGGCCGCGGTAAGTTGCTCGACTAAGGACATGTTTGTGTGATGGCATCCATGCTGATGTCGGCTGCTTAGATTGCCTACTCCGTGGAAACCGGACTGGCGTATTCTGTGGGCAACATCGCTCATGGACTCGCCAACAATTCCATGACGGACGCTGAGCGAGCGGCTTTGGATCCCAGCAGTCCTGAATACGGGATGAGGCAAGTCTCCCAGCTTAACGTAAGCTCTTCTCACGACATATTGTTCTAACTGAAGCAGAGTCCTCGGCTCCAAGATCCAGCTCGCCGGATGGTCCACCTACTCGTTCCTCCTCTGGATCCTCAAGGCGTGCATGTGCACCTTCTACTACCGGCTGACCAAGGACCTCGACGGCTACCGGTCAAGGATCTACTTCGGCTTCGGCTTCATCATCACGAGCTGGGTGGCCGTCCAGCTCAACATCCTCCTGAGCTGCCGCCCGAACTTCGCCATGTGGTGGCAGATCCACCCGGACCCGGGCGAGTTCTGCCACCCGGCCATCTCGCCGGCCATTGTGTGGACCGGCCTCGCTCTCAACGTCGCCACCGACGTCTATCTCATCATGATCCCGATGCCCATGCTGTGGAAGGCCGCCATGCCGTGGGTCCAGAAGTGTTGGCTCATCGTCCTCTTCAGCCTCGGGCTCTTCGTCACCATGGCCGCTATCCTCCGCGTCGTTCTCCTCGTCTCGGTGAGTGCCAACCATCCAAGCACATACCACCCGTCGTGTGCTAATATCGCTCCAGGACCCCGTCAACGGCGCCATGCTGGCCGGCTCGTGGGCCGTCCGCGAGACCTTCACCGCCGTCGTCACCACCAACATCCCCATGCTCTTCCCGCACTTCAAAAAGGCCGTCAGCCCCATTCTCTCCCGCGTGGGGTCCTCGCTCGGCTTCTCGCGCAACAGCAAGTCCGGCGGCGGTACGGAATCGCGCGTCTCCAAGATGACGCTCGAGAGCTGGAAGCGCAAGGCCAGCAGACACGGCTCCATCCCCCTGCCCGGGAACGCCATGTCCGGCGACCGACAGAGCGACAACGACAGCGAGACGTACATGGTCGACCTCCCCGAAATCAACAAGGGTAGAAACCGGTCCCATACGAGCCGTCCCGATGCGCCCGTCATCAAGCGCCAGGTCGAGGTGTCTGTGTTCGAGACGAATAAGGGCGGCCAGCCAACGCATCAGGCGTACACGCAGAACGGGAACTACACAACCACATGGGCGGGCGCACAAGTGCATGTACCACAATCAGCATCACAGTCCGAGTTCTACCTCAATCACGTCCACCAAGACGGGTACCAACACAGGAGCTGAGGGGTTACCACGGTTATCTCATCCCAGGTGCCAGTCATCGGGTGAGGACCGCTCATTTCATTACACACTGGCATTGACTTGCACTCTTATATACTATATTACCTGCCGTCATGCGTACAAAGCGCAAAAAGTACATTACAAGGATCGGATGTTCGGGGATGGCATCCTTTTTTGGGAGGGGGCGATATCAGGCTTGATAGATTTGGTGTTCAGCAACGACTTATACAGTCTATTCATGTTTCATTTGTCAGTCCGCGCAGACCAGGCAGTCTCGCTCAACATAGATAACTCGATACATATCACAATTTTGTTAAATTCACTCATGTCTACCTCGCAGAAGAGCAAAATGTCTGTAACGCTTACATCGAAGTACCAACGACAACATGAAAGCAGCTCAAAAGCGTAACAAAATCACGACTTCCCGTTTAAGCCCGTCTCCAGGTTTGACGATCTAAGTTGAATGCCCCGGGCTGGGCTCCAGTACCGACAGATCGGCAGCGCACCTGAATAACCGAGGCGGAGGAAAGCCTATGGGAGTTTAAAGAAGAGATCTGATCCTTGTTCGGACAGAAAAAATAGGTGCTCCGCTGAAAATGTGTGGGATGGTCAAGGATCAATCCATGCCATGTTGCATTCTGTTTCAACGATGAGAAACGGTTCGTCTGTCGTAAGCACAGGTCAACAAGGATAAGGGCGATTGGTTCCTAGGCTATATGCACTACGTTTACAATAAGACTTGTTCGGTCTTGATACGCCAGGTATATCTTGAGGCGTGGAATGTCAGCATTGACTTAACACCAATAAGGGGAACAAGATTCCACGGTGGTAAACAAGGATGATTGACTAAGTGCTTGATGTAACTTCGAGTATAAGAAAGAAGGAGAAAATATGTCATTGTAATATTACCAGTTAAGCCGTATTGACACTAGGAGTGGAAGGTCTTGTCAATGCTGGAGGGACTTCACTCAAACGCGAGAGACAGTCCCAGAACGAAATTGAGCCACCCAATCAACCATCTTCTAAGCAGGGAAGAAAAGGCTTGTAAAATAAGGCATAGTCTACCCAATATTTGGAGTGCCGAGTGGCACACAGTATAAATTACTACCTTGTCATTGAAGAGTAAATCCCATGTCCATCAACCAGTACAGGGTAGCCAGCGGCGGGATGGAAAACCCTTCCCCCACACAGCCAAGTGTTGATGGGGAAAAGGGGTCCACCCTCGCCATCTCGTCCACTCACGGCCCTGGATCCTCGGCATCCAAGGCAGGTACCTACCAACCTGCCTGCCTTCCTTGCCGGCCCCCTCCAGGCCACCGGTAATGGCGGCGCGTGCCCGCCCAGGTCAGAGAGGCAGGCGCGGTCGCGGTCGGGTGCGCCTGCCAGCCCGCCCGCTCCTGCCTCCCAGCCCCGGCCGGCTGATGTAAGGCTTCATGCACCCAAGGCAACCATGCGCCCTCCGCCTCGACTGCGCTTCTCTCCGCTGCCACGGTGCCATCTTAACGTCCTCAAACTACCCCAGGCTCTCGACTCCACCAACCACCACGTCGACCGGTCCCATTTTTTGGTTGCATTTCGTAGCTCTTCTAATCCGCTTCGCTTCTATCCATTCCTTTGTGCATTCTACCTTATTTTAGCCCGCCACTGCGCGACATTGCCGAGCGACACGACGCACGCCACCGCGAACCCCTCCATCCCTGACCCGTCCCGTCCTCCGGCTGGGGCCAACTTGACGCCGTTCTTTGATCCCGTCCTTGACTCTTATTACTCGCCATTCCTCGCCTCTTGAGCGCTTCCCCCACCGCGAGCCTCGAACCCCTCGCCCCTCGACCGGCACCATGCGTCTGTTCGGCAACAAGAACAACAAGTTCAAGGTCGACCCCCCCAAGATCCGCATCGAAAAAGTCGTCGTCGACCGACCCTCCCCGAAGCCTAAGCCCAAGCCGAAGCCCGCCCTCAGCGGCTCCGCGTCCCGATCGTCGTCTGCCCAGCGTCCGTCCCCGAAGCCCGTCTCCCGGCAGAAGAGCCACTCGCCCTACCCGTCCTCCTCCGACGAGAAGCGGCTGGAGCGCAAGCGCAAGGCTGGCAGCGTCTCGGTGTCGCGTCGATCACCAGCCAGCGAGCGCATCGAGTTCGACAAGGATAGCGATGGCGAGGACGACGGCTGGATGAACCTCGACGTCAACAAGAGGCAGCGCAAGAGCACCGACGAAAGCTATCTCGACTCTACCCGGAAGCTCCGGAGCGTGAGGGCGTTCGAAGATCGCGTAGATGGGCTCAACTTTATCCACGCCGTGGACGTAGCCTCTCTCGAGCTGAAGTGCGTCCCCGTCATGGGCGCCCAGAAAGAAGATGTGGCCATAGAGTTGCAATATCCCAGCCTACAGCCACGTGAGAAGTGAGTTCTGTCCTTATGGCCCCTTGTGCAACCTAGTGCTAACACGCGATGTAGATATGAGCTCGTATGGGGCAAGGACAAGATCGACGCGGTCGAGGCGAGCATAAGAGTAGTTCGACATGTAGCCGAAACATACCTCACTGACGAGGAGGCCGAGCCATTCACCAATCCCAACGGGGGTATCATCCGGCGCTTGGAAAAGGCGTCGAACCGTAATATTCAAGATCTGATGGGGTTCAAGACGGCACTACGCGAGTATAACGAGAAGCTCTTGAACCTGGTCGAGGACGGCGTCATTGCCAAGAACCTCGACAACCAGCACGAGCTGCCTCAGAATCTCGTGGCCTTCATTCTGGACCAAATATACGACCGGACCGTCGCGCTCAAGGTGGAACTTCTGTCCAAATATGAGAACGGAACCGACTATGTCTATGGCGAACTTCTCCATCCTTTCATCTCCAAGATCCTCCTGGAGCAGACCAAGATGACATCGGGACAAGTCTTTGTGGACCTCGGTTCAGGCGTGGGAAATGTCGTCCTGCAAGCGGCGTTGGAGGTTGGATGTGAGAGTTGGGGTTGCGAGATGATGGAGAATGCGTGCAACCTGGGCGAGGCGCAGAAGAAGGAGTTCGATGCGCGGTGTATGCTCTGGGGCATCAAGCCGGGCAAGGTGCATCTGGAGCGTGGCGACTTCCGCAAGAACTTGCCCATCCATGAGGCGCTTGTGCGGGCCGACGTGATCTTGGTGAACAATAAGGCATTCACCTCGCAACTCAACGACGACCTGGTCCGGATGTTCCTGGACCTGAAACCAGGTTGCAAGATCATCTCCCTCAAGTCCTTCGTCGCGGACTTGAAAAGCAACAACCACAACATCAACGACGTTGGCAGCACGATTCTCGAGGTCGAGGAGTGTACATACCCAGAGGGGTTTGTGAGCTGGACCAACGCCGGAGGGTCGTACTTCATCTCCACGCGAAAGTAGACTATAGAGCTTCATCAGCGCAGGACAAGGTGCAATTTTGGGTATGGAATGAGATTGGGTATTGATTGGAAGGCGCATCAGCGTAGGAGATCGGGTTGTCAGGCTTACAGGATACTCCATATAGCACATCGTTTTTGTCATGCTGTTGCCTGCTTGGCGGTCGCTTCGTATGTGTTGGTGAAATGTGAGTGGTGAAGTGTCGACTGTGAGATCATCGTTTTTTCTCGAAGACGGGCTCGTTGGCGAGGTTCATGGCATCGGCTTCTTGGGCCATCCTCTTCATCCATCGGTCGACCAGCTCCTTGTTTTCTTTCTTGACCTTGTCCCTCTCCTTTTCTGCCATGGCCATCTGGAGGTTCATGGCTATCATCTCATCTTGGACTTGCTGTTTCCAATTAGTCCCGTAACGGTCGTAGTGGCCAAACCAGGTGGCGCACCTCAATCAGCTTCCGCTTTTCTCTCAGCTCGTAATCTCGATCCTTGAGCCTGGTATGAAGGGTGCTTCGGTCGGCGGTCAAGTCTCTGACTGACTTAGAGTCGGTCTTTGATTTGGAGCGGAGTTTGGCGAGCTCCTCTTCGGCGGTGCGTAGTCGTGTTTCGGTGACGCCTTTGGAGCGAAGGGCTTCGGCGAGGTCCTGTTTCAGTTGAGCGACGGCGGGATTGGCCGAGGCGGAGGACGGGTCGACGGATTGCGCGGGCGTGTTTCCACTGGTTGTGATGAGCGATTCCAACGACGACTTTTCGGCTTCTAGGGCAGATATGCGATCGGCCATCTGGGAGCCTGTTTTTTTGCTCAGATTTATCAGTCCTCTTACTCGTTGCGGTCGGAGATAGGAGGAGGGGTAGGGTATGTGGGGGTACGGACAGGTCTGGACGAGGTCCATGTTGACGGGATTACTGAGCTCTGCATCCTTGAGCGAGGAGAGATACTGATCTCGCCAGTTGGGCATGATGAAGGCGGTGAAGCACGAGGGGAGCGGGCGAAGAGAAAGTGAGAGATGAGTAAGGAGAGAGGAGAGTAATAAAGGTTGACTTTGTTTTCGATGGTTGACTCGGGCGATAAGCCGTTGAATTGTCCCGCGCATTCCTGTCCAGTCCCGTCGGGTAGTATCCTGTGGGATGATGCAACGCCCGGCTGGTAGGGGCGCTGACGGGAGAGAGCTGTTCAGCCGAGGAACAGCCGGTCTGCCTAGCGACGATGCGGTTACGTCGATGATTGGCGTCTGGCGGAAGCTCCGAAGCTCCCAACCTCGCTTGTTGGAAGCAGCTCCCTGACCGTATATCCATCCGTAACGGTTACGCGACAACAACCCGACGGGAACCATCGCAGCTGGGGTTTCTTCACGATGAGATAGCGCAGCATGGACACGCTTCACCCGAGAGCCGATTGGGAGAGTGTTGGGGACAAGTGGTTCCGGAAGACGCAGCTGTACACGGCCGTCTTCGACCAGGACCTGGACCTGGACAATTACATTGTGACGGGAGCTCCGTATGCGGGCGCACTGGGTGAGCATCCTTTTATTTTATCTCTTTTTTGTTTTTGTTTTTGTTTATGAGTAGGATGATGTTCTTTGGCCTTTTCGCCTGATGCATTCATTCATACGCCGTCACGCACCAGGAATGAAACAGTGGATGGAACTGAATTGAGCTGACGCCCACCCAGCACTATGGCGCGACGACACAAAGCTCCTGGCCTACCAGGCGGGTAGATCGTCGAAGCCGGCGATAGACATCTACACCCTCGCTGGCAAGAAACTACGCAGCATTCCCTGGGACAAGGGCCAGATCACCGGCCTGGGCTGGTCAGAGGACGAGACGCTCCTCGTCGTCACTTCCGACGGGACCGTTCGGTGCTATGACCTACAGGGAGACTTTACACAATTCTCGCTTGGCCACGGCGCTGATAACTACGGCGTTGAATCATGTCGGTAAGACCTTCTCAACTCATCGTCGCGTGAAATACCACTGACTGGTTGCAGGTTCTATGACCACGGCATGGTGGCCCTTCTGGGTAACAACTCTTTGGTGACAGTCTCATCATACTCTGAGCCTCGACCCAAGGCCCTTGCAACTACTCCCGAGGGCACGATCCACTCGTGGGCTATCATCTCACCGAACCATACCTTGTCCAGATCGGTCGAGGTCTTGCTGAGCGTTGAGCAAACTGTCTACGTCGTCGATGCCACCGACTGCGAGGACCGGTTCCTGGATATCGGCCCCTTTAGTCACATTAGTGTCTCTCCAGATGGCCGATACGTTAACCTTTATGCCAAGACTGGCAATGCCAATGTCATATCTAGCGATTTCCAGGAACGGCTGTTCGAGCATAATTCCGATTCTCAGACACCGCCGAAGTATGTCGAGTGGTGTGGAAGCGATGCGCTCATTGCTTGGGAGGACGAGGTCCACATTATCGGACCTGGCGATGTATCCTCGTCCTACATTTACGACACCACAGGAGTGCATATCATCTCAGGTACGCAGCCCTGACTCGTACAATGGACACGTTTACTGACTAGTTACAGAACACGATGGTGCTCGATTAATTACCAACGACTTTTGCGAATTCTTGGAGAGGGTTCCACGGGACACACTTGAAGTGTTTGGCCAGTCGTCGGATTCCTCACCGGCATCGATTCTCTTGGACGCCGTGGGCCAGCTGGAGCTCCAATCTCCCAAGGCTGACGATTATATTCAGCTGATCAGACCAAATCTCACCGAAGCCGTGGATATCTGCGTTAACGCTGCAGGCCGCGAGTTCGACGCTTACTGGCAGAAGCGACTTCTGAAGGCTGCTTCTTTTGGCAAGTCTGTGCTTGACATTTATAACAGCGATGAATTTGTCGACATGTGCGAGACTCTTCGGGTTCTGAACGCGGTGCGATTCTACGAAATCGGGATTCCCCTCTCTTTCGAGCAGTATCATCGGTTGACGCCCGAACGGCTCATCCAACGACTCTTGAACCGTCATGAGTACCTCCTGGCACTCAAGATTGCGGGATATCTCAAGCTGCCCTCGGACCGGATCTATGTGCATTGGGCGTCGAGCAAAGTCCGCATCGGAGGCGAGGATGACGACACCATTTGCCGTCTCATCGTTGAGAGACTGTCAGGAAAGCCCGGTATCTCTTTTGAAGAGATTGCGCGGGCTGCGCATCAGGAGGGTCGAAGTCGCCTTGCGACTGAGCTCTTGAATCATGAGCCTCGAGGAGGCAGGCAGGTGCCTCTCCTGTTGAGCATGGAGGAGGATGACCTTGCACTGGACAAGGCTGTTGAGAGCGGTGATACGGACCTCATGCTCTCGGTTCTATTGCAGCTGAAGAAGAAACTGCCCCTCGCCGCATTCTTCCGTGTCATCAACGCTCGACCGACGGCGACGGCACTGGTTGAATCGCTGGCGACGGAGGACGGCGACAACACGCTTCTCAAGGACCTCTATTATCAGGATGACCGCCGTATAGACGGGGCGAATGTCTTTATTCGGGAGTCACTTCGCCAGCCGGACGCACGGACGGCATCGGACAAGCTTGCCATTGCAGCGAAACTACTGTCCGACTCGAAGGAGGCATCGTTTGAGATGCATGCACTGAAGGAGGCGACAACACTTCTACGGCTGCAGGAAGCGTTCGACCGTGACCTGACGGATTCATTCACGGGCCTAAGCGTCAATGAGACCATGTTCAAACTGATCCGACTCGGATACCACGGACGAGCCAAGAAGATCCAGAGCGAGTTCAAGGTACCGGAGAATGTGGCATGGTGGATTCGGTAAGTGGATCACGGCAGACATGGGACATGTGGACGACGTCGGGCATTTTGGGCAAACGGCTAACACGGATGGTCCCCGCAGGTTGCGAGCGCTAGTAGCGAAGCGGGAGTGGAATGAGATTGAAGAGATCGCGCGGGCCAAGAAGAGCCCTATTGGATGGCAGGTGAGTCGACTGCCGGCGAACACCAGTCTTGCATTATGGGGGGGGGGGAGAGCACATGCTAACGTGATATCCACCCTAGCCGTTTTACAACTTGACGCTCCAAGCGGGCAACCCGCGACTGGCGGCGGTGTTTGTACCCAAATGCGTGGGGCTGGAGCCTGGTGAGACCATCGTCATGTACGAGAAGTGCGGGATGCGGGTCAAGGCTGCACAAGAGGCCGTGAGGCTGAAGAATGCGCAGGAGTGGGAGCGGCTGCTAGAGGCAGCGGGCCGGACGACGCAAGAGGGACGGGAGATTGAGAGGCTGGGGCAGACGGTGTTTAAGAAGTAGAGATGTATAATGTGGTGGGTTTCGACGGTGATGGGCGTGTTTGATGTGAGGGCATTCATAGATAACCATACCTTTTTAACGGGACAATGTACAAATACTGGGAGATTGAGTTGTGATTGTGGTTGTGAACATGTCTGACTTCAACGGTTTGGGATGGGGTTGTGTATTGGAAGTCATCCTGTTCAACATAAGTTCAAGACATCGAAGGAACCATGAGTGGCAGCTTGTAAAACTGTAGGTTCTAGAGCTGTGACGTTAGGCTGCGATACCAGGCGACGCCCAGCTGAGGCTCGTGACACCGAACCTTCAGAGTTGAGACAAGCCTGAATCAAGACTGGGATTGCGGATGCCAATGACAGCTCTCTGGCGGTTTCACCACTATCGTCGCTAGGCGTCCCGGGAAGCAATGGCTGAGATGATTAGGTTGTCTCCACCGAGAACCTCGTGAAGGTGATGGTTCACGTGCCGGCATGCGACTGGACACGGGATGGACCCCTCAAAGCAGGGATTCTCAGCCGTGTGTGGGTGGGTGGGTGTTCGGAGGATCCCGATGGTTTGGGGCAGCCCGGCTTTTTGGAGAGAGAGCCTTTGACGTGAGGGAAAAAACGGGAGGTGCAGTAGTGTTGCCATGTCGATGTGACCTAGGCAGATGATGTTCGCATGAGCCGTAGGTGAGTGGCATGACCGGGGGATTCGCGCGGGGAGGAGGTGTGATGATATCATGGGGTCGGTTCGATTTGTGTGAGCGGGGCCGCCCGTGTATTTTGGGTGACGGAGAGCTACGAACCAATGTACACATGTATGCGTGTGAGATAATCATGACGAGGGGGAAAAAAAGGATATGATAGATACAGGGAGGGAAAATGCGCCTGATGGTGATGAAGATGATGGTGGAGAGATGGGGAATTCCCCGAATCCTCAAGGTTTGCCTATCAAGTTGTGCATTAACTAATTAACTAGTTGACCGTTCCCGCCCTCGTTGCCTCTTTGGGGGAAGTTCTAGACCCGGCCAGCCCGGCGGTGGCGAGCGGGCGGGCTCAAACAAATCATTACAGGGCAAACAAAGAAATCCATGCCCAACAATTCGATGTTTCTTTTCTTTTTCCAGGGACTGGAACGATCGGGAAAGGGGATCTGATCCGGCGGATGGGCTTCTAGAACGCTGGGCCGTGACGTGCGAGATACCTTGGGATCGCAAGGCAGTTGGGCATCCAGGCCGGTACTTTGCAAGGAGACGGAGATTATTCCATCATCGGGTGGTTAGCGGGCTGACTGACAGACGCCCGAGTTAGCCCTGACACACCATACCATTGTGTTCGTTATACAAAGTCTTCGGGGATGGGATGTCTGTCAGACGGGGACGGGAAAGACGGAAAGAATGGATGGTGCCGCGGTGTCAGTGGGACGGGGGACGGATCAGAACACTTTGGAGAGAGCCAAACTCCACTGTAATAGAGGCACTGCACGTGTGAATATCCCCGAATCCATTCCTCGTATCTCCTCAGCTGCATCTCCGTCCCTAGCTGTATCGCGCAACAGGTATCTTTCACATGCAGACGTCTTTTTTTTTTCTTCTTCTTTCTTCTCCTTTTAAAAAAGGGGGGGGGGGGGGGATCCCAATACGAATACCCTCGCACTTCTGTACGAGCTTGCTTGCTTCTTCTACCCCTCATGCACAGAAGCGTAAGCAGAGGCGATGATGATGGATGGGAAATCGAGTTGGCCTGCCTACACCCTCCCCCCCCGCGGCATCGGTGCAGCAGTCCGGATCGGGAGGCGCGCTCTTGGCCACGCAACCACCCCCTTTCAACTGCCACTGTCACTGTCAACTTGTCACGTTGGGTTGATTCTGCCAAGACATTTGCTCCCCGGGTTGGGAGGCAGCTCCACCGCGGGCATACCGAATTCATGCCATTGTTTGCACAAGGTGTACGGAGTAATAATACTCGAGATGTCAACAAGGAGAAGAGCGCTGTAAACAATGGTGATTTTCAGCGCCCGTCGTGCCCATGTCCATGCCCTGCCCATGCCTTGCCGCTGGGTGGATGCTAATCCCGCCATCCCGCCCGTCCACCTGGACCTGGAACCTGGGTCGGCTGGGCGTCGTCGGGTCTGATGAATGTCTGAACGAAGGAACAAAATGCAGATCTGTGATACGCGGGTCGTACTGAGATCAGACAATGGCCGACAGGTTTTGTTCCTTTGTTGGGTGAACTGGGCGCTTCTACTTCCCATCCGCAGAATGTCCATGCAGTCTACGGTACGTCTGTGGCTATTCCCCGTCGTCGTGTGCCTCTTTCGTCCGTCCTCCTCCTCCTCCCCTGGACCCCTGCCCTAGCAGCCACCCATCCATCCATTGACCTCTGGGCGGGCTTTTCCAGGGTGCGGCACCAACCACCAACCGCTACTCCCACTACCACTCCCACTATCACTACGGCCACTACCACCAAGCCCGCCCACCCCCAAATCCACCCGCCGGCGCCGGCCTTCGAACCTACCTAGCCCAGGCCTTCCATGGACCTCACCTACCTTACCTACTACTAACGAACGAACCTGACCTGGTTTCTTTACGTTCTGGTTCCCGTCCCGTCTGCACGAAATACATCCCTATCCCCATCCCCTTCCTCCTACCTCCCCTTTCCCCCAAAAACCTCATCTTTGCGGCGCGCCGTCATCCTCCTCCTCCCTCCCGCCGCACCCCCGGATCCCGAGACGGAAACAATCTCGTCGCACGTGTCAGGAAGAGAAACTTGGAAACTCGGTTGGACGAACCGCCACCGCGCGCGCTACTAAGATCACACGGGGGAACATCCACCTGTCTGCAGGCTGAACCGAATTGCTGTGACCGACCTGGGGATAACATCAAGACAACCAGCTTTTGCGACAGATTAATTTCCTCCCTGCCGTCTTCCCCTCCGAGTCTCTCTCTCGGATCGCTTTATCCGCGCCCTCTCGTCTAGCTTCTTGTCTCAGTCCGCCTCCTCCACACGTCTGCCTCGCCTCGCCTCGCCGTCCTCAGCCTGGTCGTTCGCCTCTGTCGCCAGAGGGAAACCCCGTTCGCGGCGTGAGCTGAGCTTCTTCCTGGCCTAGCTTTAGAATCGGTTGCTTTTGACAAAAAGGGAGGGACATCGTCCATTCCTGTGTTGTTTTCCGTTGCTCTCTTTTTCTCCCACTTGTTCTCCCACTTGTTCTCCCACTTTTTCTGAAGAATCTTTACCTTGCTTGCTTGGCTTCCCCCCCCTGCGTCCAACTTGGCCGCCCATCCGCCACCATTAACATCGCGTCTCCGTCCGGCCTTTCTGGTCTGCCCAGCCTCTACGGTCCAATGTTCACGCAGCCGGTCGCGTCGCCGCCAGGCCCTCCGCCGCCCACGGCCTCGGCGTCGACATCGCGACCCAGTCGCCTGCGCGGGCTCAGCTACCTGCGCAGCTACACGCAGAACCACCTGCTGTCCCGCGACGGCGGCAGCGGACACCACAGCGCTACGGGCACTGGTTCTGGCACTGGTAATAGTGGCAGTCCCAGTGGCAGTGGGAGCACGTCCCCCAACCAACACCACACGGCCAGCCTCACGCGATCGCTGAGCCATTCGCCAACTGCGACTGGTCCACAACCGCCCGCCCAGATTAACCACTTGACCCTCGTCAGTTCCACGCCCGATCCCGTGAGATTTATTTCTTCTTCGGCCTCCAACACCACCACCACGACGCCCCCGTTTCCCTCGCCCGTCCCCGCACTCGCACCTGGTCCTGCTGCTGCTGCTACTACTCCTGCGCCTGCGCTTGCGAACTCTTCATCTTCCGCCGCCTCTTCGCAACACCAGCCCGACGGCCAGAACCCCGCCGCCATAGCCTCCACCTCGACGCCCACCGCCGACGACCAGCCCGCCATGACGAGAAGACGTGCCTCCACTGCTGCCGACGCCGCCTCCTCCTCCGCCGCCGACACCACGCCTTCAATCCGATTCTCCGCCTACTACGACCCGCGATCCACCCGCCCGTCACTCACCTTCCCGCCCATCTCCAGGACTCTGCCCACCGGCTCGGAAAAGATCCGTGTCGGTCGCTACTCCGAGCGAGACAGCCACTCCATGGCCAACCTGCCTGGCAACCAACCGTCGGCTGCCCCCGTCGGCTTCAAGAGCAAGGTCGTCAGTCGTCGACACTGTGAGTTTTGGTATGAGGATGGTAAATGGTACATCAAGGATGTTAAAAGCTCCTCCGGCACCTTCCTCAACCACATCCGTCTGAGTCCCCCCTCTCAGGAGAGCAAGGCCTTCCCCGTCAACGATGGCGATATTGTCCAGCTGGGTATCGACTTCAAGGGCGGTGAAGAGATGATTTTCCGCTGCGTCAAGATGCGCCTGGAACTCAACCGGGGATGGCAGAACAAGCTCAACACCTTCAAGTACGTATTTTTCACCCAATGAAACACACCGCCCCGGCTCAGCTGCTGACATCATACCGTAGTATGGCCGCACACAAGAGGCTACAAACCATGGCTACAAGCGGAGCGGCGGGCTCTAGCTCCCAGGATTGCTCAATATGCCTGAGCTCTATCGCTGTCAGTCTCACTTGAAACCCCGCCTCTACGGGAGCTGACTCGTTCCCTCGCTAACACATCTCCAGCCGTGTCAATCCCTGTTCGTGGCACCTTGCTCCCATACATGGCATTTCAAGTGCGTGAGATCGCTGCTCATGTCACCTCAATACCCGATCTTCATTTGTCCCAACTGCCGCGCCGGCGCCGATCTCGAAGCAGACGTGGACGAACTCGCCGAGGAGTGGCAGCAGCTCAAGAGTGAAGAGGAGGCAGAAGCAGAGGCAAATGCAGAGGCGGAAGCCGCAGCCACGCCCGCAACCGAGGAAGCTCCTGCGCTGCCCGTCGAGACGCCGGAAGCCGCAACACCGGAGCGAGATCTATCCGACGACCACGACGATGTCATGGACCTGACAGTCAGCATCACACCAGAGAGTCCACAGCGAGCGAACCTACCGCACACCGTCTCAGAGCCCCTGCCTATTAGAAATGCGGGATCTGGAGCTGGTCGACAGTTTGCCTTACGTGATAGTCGCACGCCATCGCCGCCAGGACTGAACGGGACGGAAGGGCCCATCACCCCGAGGAATAACGCCGGACCGTGGGTCTTTGACGGGAGTGCCGGCCGTAACGCAGACGCGACGACAGCAGAGATGCGGAGCCTTGACGCCGCCGCAGATATGGACATAAACGGATCTCGCCCCAGCGATGACTCGGGCTCCCGATAAGGATGGGACGCCAAAAGATACCAAGATTGACATTATACACCTTGTTGCATAGAATAGTCTTCACCCGGATGTCGGCGTGTTTTGATTGCCCTAAATGGGAGGCGTAACAACGGCGGATCTATCCCTTTTCTGACATCATGGCGACGGCGTCCCTTCTTTTTCCTCACCGGGCAGGCTTACATGCAAAGCAAAGGCGTTGTGGCGAGTTTCATTTTGGCTTGTCGATAATTCTTTTTCCACCCGGCGCCAGAGAAGTAAACGAATTCTCGGGGATTTTTTCTTTCTTTTCGCTTTTGGGCATGGCGGCATGGCGGCAGGGCGGCAAGGCGATCTTGTAATCGGAAGGCTGCCCCCTTCTTTCTTGCCCCCGAGTTTTGAGAGACGGAAGATGATGATGACCTGGCATATTATATATATACACATCCTGGGTTGGGAAACACACGTCGTGGGTTACTGGAAGGTTGATAATAGGATGGATTGCATATAAACACTGCATTGAACCCCCGTACAACACCGATTTCTGTAGAAGGCATGGCGTTGCCCTTCTTATCGTGTTATATATTATTGTGTGGGTACTCGTGAGTGTCGAATCTTCTTATAAAGAGTAGGTGTCCCTGCTTCATTAAATTGCTTGAATCTGTCAGCCGCGCACTGGCTAAGGTTTATTTTAGGAGTGCTGATGGTTGCACATGATGTACATGATGACGTCAGTGCTAATGACGAGGTTGAATAGAGCGGTCAAGGTGACTGGAATAAACTAGTCTAGATGTCATACTTACGCAAAATTGTATCTGGCACGTGTATCGTTAATCGTAAGTGATAGAGCCGTTGAAGAAATTGCCTGACATGTGTCTAACATATACGCAAAACAATAGAAATAAAACTGTTCCTCCTTTTCGCCTTTCCGATACTCGTTTTTATTTTCCCAAGTCAGTCTAACAATCTGGCTAAGCTGTCAGAACGGGTCGCTTGGAGAGACAATACGAACGGAATCACTTACACGGAGATGGGACGCCATCTGTTGAGTCGAGGTTGAACAACCGACAATATAATTCCTTCCACCTGAGAGTTTCTGCGTCCATGGACTTCGTTTTGTTAGAGACTGGTGCTCTATCAACCGAGTCGGGATGATCTCCTGGTGGCCTGGTGCACTGGTGGTGGGTGGACTGCGTCTCGCTCTGTGACGCCCTACGGCAGTATTGGCACCAGCTAGAGTTGTAGTGGTGGACGAACAAATGCTCCCTTGTCAGTTACAATTAGTAGTCCTCCAATGACCTAGAATGCTGCACCTACCAGACTTCGGCCATCGTTGTCATCGGGAATGGAGGTTTGCTGCATGCCTGAACTGCCTTGTATTTTTCGGGATCGTAGACCAAAAAAGGACAGGCGAGTTTGGCGCATCTTCCGCGATTCTGGAGTTGGTCGTATTTGGCGAGTTGGCTGCCAGTTGGTGTGGCGTTGGTGTGGCGGAGCTGTAGGGAGGCTGGTACTTCTGACTCCCGAGGGCCCCAGCTCTGGTGCAAGATTGGACTGTGGGGATGGTGCGTAGGGGTTCCAGTGCCATGACACAGAGCGGCTTTGACTTGTCTTGAATTTTTTTTATGGTGCACAAGGTGACACAGAGAAGACCAAGACCAAGAGCGACTGGTACAAGATCGACTAGATGTAGGACGGAGCTGGCATGAGCTGTATCAAGCTTGGTCGAGGTATGGATGAACCTCCGTTCGATAAATGCATGGACTTTATCTAGAGCACCTATCTTGACATGTGGAGGCGGTGGTAGAGGCGTATTGATGGCGGATTCGCAGGCAGAGGAAATTCTTAGCCCAGTCGCCTGAAGGTGGGCGGTACCAGTCAGACGGGCTTTCTAGAATTAATATTTTGAAGGGGCATACCATCTTTTTTTCGCATTGCTCAATGAAGTCCATGGTAGCTGTCCACTCTGAAAGCTCGAGAGCCTGCTTGGAGATATCTTGACTGACAAATGCTGGACCGAGAGCGATGGCGCTTGCAACCAAGCTGACGAGTTCTATCAAGAAACCTGCTGTAGCAACGCCGCAGGATGGGAGGTAGCTGGTGTAAGCAGGCGAGGGGGGCTTCTGGGCTGTGGGAGGTACCCTGGGGGGGGGATTGGATGAAAATTAGCCATGTTGACTGAGAAAGGACTGGAGGAGGATCGAGGAGAATGAGCAGGATGGCCTTTATAAGATCTCCTCGATTTGCGGATTTATATGAATGGGAAAGCCAATTGGCGCCCTATGGGTCGCCTTGTTCGGTGGGGGGTTCGCAAAATTTGGATGCGGCTCTGCTGGCGTGCGACACGAACAAAGTCGCATATTGCCGTAGATGCAAAGCCGATGAGTCCCCTCCGGAGTCCCCTATAGGATATGGGGGGTGAGGCATAGGCCGGACTCATATACAATTGAGCAAAAGAGAGCCAAAAGATCTGAAAAGCCGGCCGTATGCGTTACATAGCCTAGCTATTATTCTTACTATTATTGAATTCTCTCTATTGCGGTGCTGACGTTGGTAAAGGTAGAAATTTGGTTCGTGCCGTTGGCAAAAGTTGCTTGCCCCCCGTAACACTCTCGTGGTCTGGTCTGCCCATTTCCTGCTTGGTCGGCCGCGCTGCTCCTGCAGCCCTTGGAGTGGTGCTTTGTATTGCCTGTTGCCGATTGGCCCACTGATACGTTTCAATGGCGGGCATCGAATCTGCGTTGCTCCTATTATCACAGTCCCCTTTGCAGCATTGGAGAGAGGGCTCGGGTAGATTGGTCACGGGAAGTCTCCCCGAAACTGCCCTAATCATGGAAATCGTGAGAACGATGCGATAGTTTACATTGGGAGAGGTCATGTTGCCGTCGAGAACGCAGTTGCGCGTTGGAAGAGCGGATGTCACTCGTGATGCGAGAAGGGTGCGGATTCCATGGGATTGGTACAATCATCCATCGTTCAGACCAGACTAACATACGTCTACTGTATTCGTAGTACATACAAGAACAAAGAGAATATTCGCCGCGTTCCTCCTTATTTCTCTGTCTAACCCAAACGGCCCTTGTTCCTCTATCCTAATCCCCAATATGATCCCTGACTCTAATCATAAGTAATCCTTGGTGAGTAACCCAACCGCTATCCAAAATATACACTCTAATTATCCAACTTAATGGCATTTACCTAGTCTCGCTGTTTAGGTCCAACCTCCGCTGGTAGTAGTGGCCGGCACTAGTTTGGTATGAATAGTGGAAATAGCGATGGGCGAATAGATGATCGCTGGGTTAGAAGCAACTTAGTGAGTGCTCTGAAAATGGCGTCGTGTGCTTGGATGAGGGCGGGAGTTTGTTAAGGACGGAACTCACTACATACCATGCTTTGTCGTTTAGTGGGTGTCCATCGTTGTGGAGAAGGTGCAGGGGCCGTTAGCGGGAGATCTTCGTGATGCGACCCGAGACGTCGAAATCTTAATTAATTCCCGACAAGGCGGTCCTGTTGCTTTGTTTGGGTGCGACGGTCGTCTATTTTGGTGCGAAGTTTATAGACGAGTAAGCCAATGCAGAGTATCCCGAGACCGGAGATAGCTGGTGTCCAGGCTACTCCAGATGCAAACGCTCCTGTGGTTGCTGCCGATGCTAGCTGGATGAGGTGTGGATCCTCCGCATGATGGAGTGATGTGCGTGGCGGGAGACATCTATTCTGACATGCGGCGGTGGTGAAATGGATATGGCCATGGCGTCTTCACAGACTTTCGAAGTCACGTCAACTGCCTACGTAGGTAGGAGGCAACATTAGAGGGGGAGGTTAAAATTTACGTTTGAAGTGAGAGAGAGAGACGAGACAGAAAGATAGAGAGACCGAGACAGAGGGAGCATACTATTTGTTCTTTGCACTGCTCGATGAAGTCATTCAAGGCTGTCCACTGTGCAAGATGGAGTGCCTTCGCGGAGAGGTCCTCGCTAGCGAATCCGGGGACGATGGCGACAACGGTGGCTGCCAAGCTGATGAGTGCGATGAGCCAGACGATGGCAGGTTTGCCGTAGGTGCAGGCAGCGTCCATGGTCGAAATTGCATACCCTGCAAATGTGTTAACAGGGTTCAGTGCCAAGACGGGGGGAGACTGCCGATAAAAACAAGTGTAGGCCTGGAGCAATTGACCTTTTATCCAACGTCAGTCTCATAACGAGCCAAATGAGGTCGCACCCACCGCGCCGCTGGAGGCTTTCATTTCATGATGGCTAAGTATCCATCCTGGAGCCGAATGCGTTGCCTGACGGTGGTGCTGCTGCGCCTTTCTTTGTGCCGCCGTTCCATCCCTTTGAGTGTGCAAAGCAAAGGCTAGGTATCTAGTGCAAGCTTGTTGCTAACCTGATTTGCTTGTAACTGTATGTATTGTACTAGTTAACTGACTGCAACTAAGTAGGGGCACAACCCCCCTATCTTACCTTTGCCGGAGCCACCAAGATTAGCCCACGACTATGTAACTATGAGGTGAGGTGTCGCCGTGCTAGACGGTGAGGACCGCCACAGCATGATTCCGCGTACATCACTCTAGCGTTCTACACTTTTCTTTGAGGCCACTGCTTTCCCTCGGCTGTACGGAGAGCCAGACGATAAGCAGAAGTTTTGATCCATTCCAGAGCGACACAGCCCTTACCCCGTTCTCTGTGCACGAGAGGACTCGGACTTGTTAGAGCAGATCGAGTATTTCATGATGACTAATGCACTGAGGGCGGCTCTGGATCCCCATCCCCGGCACTGAGATGATCCGGCCTATCGCCGAACCGATATCGCGGGCGCTGGCTTAGTTTTTGGCTGGGGTGGCTAAATTTCCACGGGCTAATCCAACGTCCATCAAAGGCACGCACTGCAGCAGCGACATCTTCACATCGTCGGGCCAAGCAGCGCAACATGTTGCGACAATTCAGTGCACGCCTGTCTCCCAGGGTTCGAGCCCCGAGCTTGCGCCTCTTGGGCCAGACTTCCAAGTGGTCGCTGTCGGCTCGAAGGTCCATGGCTACAGTTGCCAAGGTATGAACAAACCAACTCTTCCCTGCCCATGCGATGCGGAAAAGACAGTCGCTGATGGCTGGAACCAAAGGATCCCACCGAGTTGGACCAACTCACGACCCTTCCAAATGGCCTCCGCGTCGCCTCCGAGGCTCTTCCAGGCTCCTTCTCCGGCGTGGGTGTCTACGTCGAGGGTGGTTCACGCTTCGAAAACGAGGCCCTCCGCGGCGTTTCCCACATCATGGACCGCCTCGCCTTCAAGTCCACTTCCAAACGCTCCGCCGACGACATGCTCGAGCAAGTCGAAGCCCTCGGCGGCAACATCCAGTGCGCCAGCTCCCGCGAGTCGATGATGTACCAGGCTGCCACCTTCAACAATGCCGTGCCTCAAACCGTCGAACTCCTCGCCGAGACGATCCGAGACCCGCAAATGACCGACACCGAAGTTGCCGAGCAGATCGAGACTGCCCGGTATGAGATCCGCGAGATCTGGAGCAAACCCGAGCTCATCCTGCCCGAGCTCGTTCACACAGCCGCCTACAAGGACAACACGCTAGGGAATCCGCTGCTCTGTCCGGAGGATCGGTTGGCCAGCATCAACCGCAACAGCGTTCAGATGTACCGTGATCTGTTCTACCGCCCAGAACGTATTGTCGTGGCATTTGCCGGGGTGGAGCACAGTGAGGCTGTCCGGCTGACGGAGAAGTTCTTCGGTGACATGAAGAGCGAGCCGTCAGTATCACGGACGGGTTCGGAGACTAGCGACAGCGAACTGTCAGGGAGCGAGGCAAGCACGTCGCCTCTCTCCTCATCACCGTCCTCTTCTTCCTCCTCGCCCAATCTGCTCTCCAAGATCCCCTTCTTCAAGAACATCTCCACCTCAGCTGCCAAGAACGCCGCCGTCCTCAACACCCCCCCCTCCCAGCTCGATATCCAGCGACCTGCCCACTACACCGGTGGCTTCCTCTCTCTGCCTCCGCAACCTCCTTCCCTCAACGGCCAACCTACCTTCACCCACATCCATGTTGCCTTCGAGGGCCTGCCCGTTGCTTCCGAGGACATCTACGCCCTCGCTACGCTGCAGACCCTGCTTGGTGGTGGTGGCTCCTTTTCCGCCGGCGGACCCGGCAAGGGCATGTACTCGCGTCTCTACACCAACGTTCTTAACCAATATGGCTGGGTAGAGTCGTGCATTGCCTTTAACCACTCGTATACCGACTCCGGTCTGTTTGGCATCTCAGCCTCGTGCCTCCCTGGCCGTACCTCCGCCATGGTTGATGTCATCTGCCAGGAGTTGCGGTCTCTGACCCTCGAGACTGGCTTTTCGCGCCTGCAGAGCATCGAGGTCGAGCGTGCTAAGGCCCAGCTACGATCCAGTCTGCTCATGAACCTCGAGAGTCGGATGGTCGAGCTCGAAGACCTTGGACGTTCTATCCAGGTCCATGGCCGCAAGATCCCTGTCCACGACATGTGCAAAAAGATTCAGGGTGTGACAATCGCCGATTTACAGCGCGTGGCTCGGATCGTCCTCACCGGTAAGACGAACAACCCCGGAGGAGGCAGCGGTGCTCCTACCGTCGTGCTACAAGAGGCTCAAGCCTATGGTGTCAGCAACCACACCATGACCTGGGACCAGATCCAGGACCGAATCGAGAGCTGGAAGCTGGGCAGCCGAAACTAGAAGACCCAGCCTCGGTTCAAGTACCAGCACTCGGTGCTCTTCGTTCCGACTGATGACGCTATACGGAAACGCTTGGCTGTTGGGAAACGACTCTTAATAGCAGGATACAGAAACCCCAGACGCTTACGCCGACGTGAATGACGAAAAGAGGAGGTTGTATTATAAAGATCTTGTACAGCATATAACGCACGGGACGAATCAATGGGTGGTGGCGTGGTGGTACGAAAGCGATGTCGGGATGTGGCACCTATGTTGTACATGTGCATGTGTCGGGAACCGGCATGTAAAATAGCATCACTGGGTGATTTCTCCACTAGACTAAAGGATATTTGTACATCAATCTGATGATGAAACTGATCAATGTTGAATGAAGTGTTTTTATCTTCGATATGATGCTGCAGTCTACCAATGTAAAATAACCAAAACTCCAAGCCATTCCCGGTGTCGCTGTAAGTTGAGTCTTCCTAATCTACCTGTACGCTGTGTCTCCGATCCGATCCGATTGTTTCCTTACCTGTTGCTCCGTGCTCCGTATTCGAGTTGTATTTGTGTAGGGGTATAAATCGTACTTCTGAAGAGGTTTCTGCTCCGTATAAGATAATGTCGCGGCCGTTATAGTTTTGACCGGAGGGCTTCGAGACGGTATTTCACGTCCTTGAGAGCCTTGTTGGTGGGCTTCCAATCGTCGAACTGGCGTAGCAGCTCGTCTGCCTCGGCGCTAAGCTCCGTCCTTACGAAGTCCTCCTCGAGTAGACCGCGCATGATCCACGGGAGGACGTAAGGGTTCGGGGAGGTGAGTGGTCCCTGGCGGGCGGAGATGTCACAAGGTGCTGGGGCATGGGTTGGAGCAGTCTCGAGGGCGTGTGAGATGGCGAGGTCGTAGACGGCGTCGTCAAAGTAGATGCGAGAATGGCCGGCACCTGAGTAGAGAGAGCCGGCGAGCGGGATGGACAGCTCCCGGATGAGGCCGTGGTCGGAGACGCCGAGGTTGCGCAACTTGAGGGCGAAGCCGACGAGGTGGGCGATAAAGTCAGGGGCATGGACGCGGCGGTCGATGAAGACGGCGCGGTAGATGTATGGGTGGTGAGCGGGAGAGTAGACGGCGGACTGTAGAAAGGTCAGCGACAAAATCAAACAGAAATGAAAGAAGAATAGCTCACCTCCATAGGCACCAGCTGATCGTCGATGCTGCCAATAAAGGTGATGCGAGCCCCGTAGTCTAAGACGTGCTTCAACGACGTCTCGAAGCGCTTCGAGTTGTCGCTCTCCGCATTGCTAAAGTCCCAAAGTTCTGCCGCCGAGCCCATCAGGAGACTGGACTTTATGTCTGGGAACGGCCCCAGCGACACACCGGCCATAGCACAAACACCAATTTTGGCGTTGGTAATGATTCCGAGATCAATGAGTTTTTCAAGAAGCATGATACTCACGGGGACGCCTTGCGAGTGGCATGCGATGACGATGAGGTCTGCGCTACGGATGTGATCGATCCAGTTGAGCATGAGTTTCCACAGGTTTTCCACGCGATCCTTGATCTTGCCCTCACCCTCGAGAGCGACCTTTTCGATCTCGCAGTCCCCGCACCCGTGGTCTTCTGCCCATCGTCGGATGGATTCGGCGCAGAGACCCGCGAACCGTAGTGAAGTTCCGGTGGGTTGACCGATCATGGGCCGCAGGTAGCTGGCGGGGAAGAGGCCGTGTACACCGATGGCGATGGCCTTGCGAATTTTGGGCGGATCTTTCACGCGAAGTATGTGATGTACTGGTGACTGTTGGGTGCGGAGAAGGAATTGTGTGATTTGTTTAAGAATGGACGGGTTGTCTTTCATCTGATATGTGCTGGAGAAGGATGGAAGTAAGAGATTGCTGGAGAGCCTTGATGTTGATGAAGATTCAGAATCCGCTATGGACTGATTAGAAGAATCAACTCTCGCAGGGGGCCCATTCGGCTGGTTGATGTCTTGGGAGATAGGGGCTGTGCTGGTTGGTGTTGACGCGCCGGAGGGCGATGTTGACGGCGAGTCGACTTCCATAGACTGTGGCCGAAGCCGTTTCGTCCTTCGCCAGGTTGACTTTCCTCCTGTTTGGATATCCTTCGGCTTGGACACCGCCTTGACTGGCTTGGAAGGCGTTTGAGACATGTCACACTCCTCCATGGGTTTGGGCTGCGCCTCAGAGCCGTCGCCAATAACTGCAATCTCTCCAGTCTCCCCAGACTTCGCAATAGCTGTCTGTCCCTTGGTTTTGGGTGAGTCCTTGGACCAGAACGCCCACGTCGAGCCGGCTTGAGGTGACGCCACCTGTTTGTTTGGAGGCGGTGGTGCATCTGTTATCGTAGCATCTTCAGATGTAGGTTCCGGTGCCGGCTCCGGTTGGAAATCGGCGGTCGGCTTATCGTTGTTCGATGGTGGTTCGGTGGATGACTGCCAGAAGCCGAACCAGGATGTGGCGGGCACGCTCTTAGCAACCGGTGGTGAAGCGGGTTCCGGGGGTACGGTCTGAGTTGGAGGAGTGACAGGTCGAGGCTGCTCGACTTCTTTCGTGGAGTCAGGGTTTCTTTCGGTCATTTCGGGCTCAACAAGAGTAGATGAAGCCTGTGTTTCCGTGAATGGCGTCCGCGCTAACCAACCAAGCCACCCGGATGGAGTTGGTCGGGGGGGAACGGCAGTGGAAGGAGTTTCGGGGGTCGGTTTGATATCGTCACTTTGTGGTTTGGGGACTTCGGGTTGAGAGACTTCGGGCCGGGGAACCTCGGACTGGGTGACCTCGGGGTCAGGCTGTGGGCCTTTCGCGTCTTGAGCATCGTGACTCGCCATCGCGTCATCGGGTTTGACCTCGGGGATTTTGGGCATTCCTCGAATGGTACCGCTCGTACTGTAAAGACTGGCCGCGTCGTCTGCTTTCTTCGACTCGAATCGACTCAGATCGTGCGTCTTGGTCGACTTGACAGTTCCGCCAAGGATGTGTTCTTTGGCTACCGATGTCGAGGCTGTGGCTTTGGGGGCTCTCGGCCAAGACCCGTACCAGCTCTTCGTCTTGCGGATCTATCAGGGCATACGTTAAACCAGATAAACAACAAGACAGGCGAGTAGTTGAAGATCCATACCTCGTGTTGTGGCTCTTGCCCAGCCGTGCCGCTTTCGTTGGCGTGTCGTGAAGGCGACATCTGCTGGTCGCTGTGTGATCGCTCCGAAGTTGCAGGGGCTTGTGACAGTGACGTAGCGGCCTCGGCGGTTGGGACGGTCTTTAGCAGGTTCTTTGGAGTTGCTTCCGCCGGATTTGGGCGAGCCCTCTTTCGGGGAAGCATCACGGAGAGAAAGAGCGAGTAGAAGCGTCCATGAGAGTGGGACATGCGTCGACGTGGCCTTGGGCGTTGGTGTCGCGCTGCTTCTGTAGGGTGTTTTGGTCTAGGTTCATGTGTTAAAGAGCGTGCCTAGCGATGGCGGTTTAATAGCGAGCGTGCCTTATCAGCCTCTCGCCCCTCCACCACTAAATCTGGCTTAGTCCGCTGGAGATACAAGGTACAAGCTTTCCAGGCCCCTGCACATTCCATCATGGACCCGACGCCCTGGACAGTGCGCCGGAGCCGGGAAAACCTGCCACCTGCTATCCACGCTTTATCCGTGCGCTTATCGTTATCGCCTTATCGCCCGTCCCGCCAGTCGAAAAAAATTCGAGCCATGATATTCTAGGTACAATCCCACCCTCAGAAGCGACGCAGCACTTGGTGATGCGCCAGCAGATTTAACAATGAGCAATCTCAAGCGAAAGGATGCCCCCGGAGGCAATCCTCCTGCGAAAGCAGCCAAGAACACAAAGGAAGCGAGGCCCTCCAAAACGGAACGCCCCAGCAAAGATGCGACATCCGCTGCAAAGTCCTCCAAGCCGAAGAAGAGCTCCGCCGAAGTTCCTGAGAAGGGACCTATTTTCTCGGTCTTGAAGGAGGAGGAGCCAATGTTCCCCCGAGGCGGCGGCAGTGTTCTCACACCCCTCGAACAGAAGCATATCCAGCTCGAGGCCAAGGCCGATGCTCTGCGCGACGAGGAGTTCAACACCGGCGGCAAGGCGCTCAAGAAGAACAAGCGGAAGTCGGCACTGAAGGGTGACAAGAAGGGGAGCAAGAAGGACGACGATGAGGAGGATGCCATTCGAGTTGAGAGTCTCAGCTTCACGGTAGGCTCTGCCATTCGCCAAAGCCTGTGCTCATCGCTGACACTGTGTAGAAACTGGTCAAAGGCTCTCTCGTCCTCGGACAGGTCTCGCGAATCAACAACCTCGATATCGAAGTCGCCCTCCCTAACAACCTGACCGGCCACATATCAATTGTGGCTGTGTCGGATCAGCTGACGGAACGACTGCAAAAAGCTGCTGCCGAGAACGACAAGGACGAGGAGGAGGATGATTCTTCAGATGAGGATGGTATCGATCTCAAGTCTATTTTTGCAATTGGCCAATACCTTCGAGTTTCTGTTCTGTCCACGATAGAAGAGGCTGCCACCGGAAAGAATAAGCGACGAATCGAGCTCTCACTGCGACCTGCCGAGGCCAACTCTGGGCTGGAGAGCAGCGACGTGGTCACCAACAGCACAGTCATGGCATCAGTTATCAGTGTCGAGGACCGAGGATTCCTCATGGACTTAGGAATCCCTAAGCTCAGCGCCTTCCTTCCCAGAACCGAGGTCGACCCAACTATCGACGAGGAGCGACTGCAACCTGGCGCCGTCTTCCTCTGCCAGGTCACTTCCAAGGGCGCGAACGGCAAGATTGCCCAATTGACTCTGTTGCAAAAGAAGCTCGGCAACCCCAAGGCTGTTCCCCACGACGCAAACACCATCAGCGCTTTCCTCCCGGGTACTATCGCCGACGTCCTAGTCTCCAACACTGACCGAAGAGGATTTGCTGGAAAAGTCCTGGGCCATCTTGATGTGACAGCCGATCTTATTCACTCAGGTGTTGGTCCCGCGGGTGTCAGCCTCGACTCGACTTACAAAATTGGTTCAAGGGTCAAGGCAAGAGTTATTTGCAACTTCCTCACGTCCAGGGAACCTAAGCTGGGAATTTCTCTGCTTCCTCACATCACATCTCTCGAACAGAAGCGACCCTCGAAAAAAACCGACGCCACAAAGCTTCCTACCGAGGTGCTACCAATCTCTTCACTCGTCGAGAAGTGTACTGTCCGTCACGTCGAGGCCGAAATTGGACTGTACGTGGATGTTGGCATCCCTGGTCTGAGTGGATTTGTCCATATTTCTCGCGTCAAGGATGGCAAGGTTGACGCCTTGTATGAGTCAAGCGGCCCATACAAGGTTGGATCTGAGCACAAGGGACGAATCATCGGATACAACGAGGTGGATGGCGTCTTCCAGCTCTCGTTCGAAAAGACGGTGCTTGAGCAGCAGTACTTGCGTCTCGAGGATGTTCCCATCGGAGCGATTGTCACTTCCAGTGTCGAAAAGGTGGTTATTGGCGAGGACGGAGTCAACGGTCTGATCCTGAAGATCTCCGAGGGCGTCTCCGGTTTCGTCGCTGAGCGCCACCTGTCTGATGTCCATCTTCAGCATCCCGAGAAGAAGTTCAGACAAGGCATGAAGGTCAAGGCCCGGGTTCTTTCCACAGATCTGTCTAAGAAGCAGATGCGTCTTACACTGAAGAAGACACTGGTCAACTCGGAGGCGCCTGTCATCAAGTCTTACGAGGATGTCAGTGTTGGCATGCAGGTTCCTGGGACTATTGTCAAGATTCAGTCCAATGGTGCTTTCATCCAGTTCTTTGGCTCGCTCAGGGGTTTCTTGCCCATCTCAGAGATGAGCGAAGCTTATATCCGCGATCCTAATGAGCATTTCCGTGTTGGTCAGGTCGTCAGTGTCCATGCTCTTGATGTGGACCCTGAGACTCGAAGGCTTGTGGTGTCCTGCAAAGACCCCTCTGCTTTCGGCTTGGACAAGCAAAATGCGCTGAAGGGTTTACAACTCGGGGATATCGTCTCCGCCAAGGTTACACAGAAGTCGGAGGACCAAATCTTCGTTGAGCTGGATAGTGGATTGAAGGCCATCCTCCCCGTTGGTCATCTTACCGACAAGTCTGCATCCAAGAACCAGTATGCCTCGAAACGAATTACTGTGGGCCAGACCATCTCCGACTTGATGGTCATTGACAAGAACGAGAACCGTCGAGCCATCATTCTTACCCAAAAGCCAAGCCTCATCACCGCTTCCAAGAACAAGTCCTTGCTTACTAGCTTCGAAGATGCCAAGGAAGGCAAGGTTCTTGCAGGATTCGTGCACAACGTCACTCTTACTGCCGTCTTTGTTCAGTTTGCCGGAAGCCTCAATGCCCTGCTGCCAAAGTCTCGACTAGCTGCCGAAGTGCGGGCTCTGCCTGACTTTGGCATGCAGAAGTATCAGTCTATCGAGGTCAAGGTCCTCTCTACGCTCCCTGATCTGAAGCGAATCATGGTTGCCCCTGTTGACTTTGACGAGAAGGCCGCCGAGTTAAAGAAGAAAGTCAAAGCGGCTCCCTCCGATAACCTGGAGGTTGGCAGCATCGCTGAGGCCAAGATCACCTCGATCAAGGATACCCAGCTCAACGTGCAGCTCGTTGACAGCCAAACCCAAGGCCGAATTGATGTTTCGCAGGTGTTCGACACCTGGGAGGACATTACTGATCCTAAGGATCCTCTCGACAAATTCAACAAGAAGCAGGTGCTCAAGGTCCGTGTTATGGGAGTCCACGACGCCAAGGATCACCGCTTCCTTCCCTTCTCTCACCGCTCGGTCCACTCAGTCCTGGAGTTGACTGCGAAGCCCAGCGATTTTGAGGTTGATGCTCTTGAGCCTTTGTCTCTGGATAAACTCAAGGTTGGAGATAGCTACGTCGCCTACGTCAACAACTGCACCCCTCAATACCTTTGGGTCAATCTGTCACCTTCGGTGCGCGGTCGAATTTCTGCCATGGAGGCTTCCGACGACTTGTCTCAGCTCAACGACCTCGAGTCCAACTTTCCAGTTGGTTCAGCCTTGAAGGTCAGGGTTACTGCTGTCGATGTCCGAAACAACCGCCTGGATCTGTCCGCTCGCTCTTCTATTGCATCCGAGGCTGTCAACTGGAGAGCTTTGAAGCAGAACATGGTTCTTCCTGGACGAGTGACCAAGGTCAACGAGCGCCAGATTCTTGTCAAGCTTAGCGAGCAGGTTTCTGGCCCCGTACACCTTCCCGATCTTGCCGACAACTATGATGATGTCAACACTACGAACTACAAGAAGAACGACATTGTTCGTGTGTCGATTGTTGAGCTAGACCAGAGCAACAAGAGACTTCGACTTTCCATCCGCCCTTCTCGCATCATGAGTTCTACTCTCCCAGTCAAGGATAAGGAAATCAACGAGGTGTCCCAGTTGAATACTGGAGATATCGTTCGAGGTTTTGTCAAGAATGTCGCCGACAAAGGACTGTTCGTTCTTCTTGGTGGACAGGTCACTGCGCTCGTCAAGATTTCGAATTTGTCTGATAGATTCCTGAAGGAATGGAAGGATCACTTCCAAATTGACCAACTCGTCAAGGGTAGAGTCATTGCTGTCGATGCCATCACACATCATGTCGAGCTGAGCTTGAAGTCTTCCGTCGTTGATGATGACTACACCCCTTTAATTACCTTCAACGACGTCAAGGAGGGCCAGATCGTGACCGCAAAGGTTCGCAAGGTCGAAGAGTTTGGAGCTTTCATTCTCATCGACAACTCCGCCAACGTCAGTGGTCTCTGCCATCGTTCTCAGATGGCCGAGAAACCCGTCCAGGATGCCACCAAGTTGTACAAGGAGGGCGATGCCGTTAAAGCTAAGGTTCTCGAAGTCAACCCAACCAAGAGGCGAATCACTTTTGGTCTGAAGCCTTCTCTGTTCGATGACGACACTGATATGGACTCGGATGATTCCGAACATGGCGTTGCCCTTGAGGATGATGAGGATAGCGAAAACGATTTGGAAATGGAAGATGGTGGCGTCGAGATTATCGGCACAGATAACGCGGACGACTCTGATAAGGATGAGGATGATGAGGATGCGGAAGAGGATGAGGATGATGAAGGTGAGGACGACGAGGAAGAGGACGACGACGAACATGACGCGGGCGATGATGACGAAGAGATGGAGGACCGACCTACCAAGAAGACTAAGGGACTGGGTGCTGGCAAGAAGTCAGAGTGGGCTGCTGATCCTTTCGCAAACTCCGAGTCAGAGTCGGAGGAGAAGTCTGAGAGCAGCGAGAAGACGAAGAAGAAGCGAGGCAAGACGGAAATCCAGGTTGACAGGACCGCAGAGCTTGATGCGAATGGTCCTCAAACTTCTAGCGATTACGAGCGACTTTTGCTGGGACAACCTGACTCGTCCGAACTCTGGATCGCCTACATGGCGTTCCAGATGCAAGTGAGCGAGCTTTCAAAGGCCCGCGAGGTTGCCGAGAGAGCCATCAAATCCATCAACATCCGAGAGGAGACGGAGAAGCTCAACGTCTGGGTTGCCTTCCTCAACTTGGAGGTTGCCTACGGTAACAAGGCGACGGTGGATGAAGTGTTCAAGCGGGCTTGCCAGTACAACGATGAGCAAGAGATCTATGAGCGACTGGCTAGCATTTACATCCAGTCTGAGAAGCTCAGGGTAAGTCACTCAACGACTCTGACTAAGGTACATTGCTAATCATTTACAGGCTACTGATGACTTGTTTGAACAAATGGTCAAGAAGTTCGGCGCCAAGTCTCCCAGCGTGTGGCTAAACTACGCCCACTTCCTGCACGTCACCCGTAAAGACCCTGCCAAGGCACGAGCCCTTCTCCCCAGGGCCACTCAGCAGCTCGCTAGCCAGCACAGCCAGAATCTGGTCAGCAGGTTCGCGGCGCTGGAGTTCCGGTCTCCCAACGGCGAGCCGGAGCGTGGCCGGACCATGTTCGAGGGCCTCCTCGCTGCGTGGCCCAAGAAGGGCGATCTCTGGAACCAGCTGCTGGACCTCGAGATTGGCATTTCCGGCGCGGATGCGGATCTCACGGCGGTGAGGGACGTCTTCGAGCGGAGGACGAGGGTCAAGGGGCTCAAGCCGCAGCAGGCGGAGAAGTGGTTCAGGAGGTGGGCGGCCTGGGAGGAGAAGCTAGACCCCAAGGGCAAGGATAAGGTGATGGCCAAGGCCCAGGACTGGGCCGTCTCGTTCAAGGCCAAGAAGGAGGCTGCGGCTGCTACTCAGGATGAGGAGATGGAAGAGTAGCCTGTTGCTGTCCTAGTTTCATTTTCGGATGCCATTAAAGGAAGCCAAAAGTTATTAAAGAGGTCTTTTGTTCATAATGAACGTGTACATATTTCATGGAGCGAGAGTTTCTCTGCCCAGGTTGTTAAAACCGCGATTTGTTGGTGATTGCAATTCCACATTCCTGGATCTGAATATGATGCTTGCAATCTTGGATATGAATGAGGCTCTCGGGATGATATCTGATGGTTGCTAAAACACTCCACTTACATCCGCCACCGGTAACGGACAGTTAGTTCAAGCTCACGAAACGTTACAGCAGAAAAGGGGGTTTCTTATACGTCAGTTGCTGACCTGGTGAACTTGACCGCAGGATTGTGGAGAGCGCATTATGCAGATCTATTGGCACGAGCTCGTATCCACGGCGACTGTCGGGGGTTGATTGGCATTACGTCTTCACCCATGGTCTTGATTGAGCGGTAAGGGACAGCTCGGTTCGCATCTGAGGGAAACTTGTACACAGTGAGAAGCATACGATCACGAGAAGATGCCGGTTTT
This sequence comes from Neonectria magnoliae, assembly GCA_037954305.1. NCBI lineage: Eukaryota > Fungi > Ascomycota > Sordariomycetes > Hypocreales > Nectriaceae > Neonectria > Neonectria magnoliae. The sequence continues at coordinate 59,608 of JAZAVK010000116.1, read as the reverse complement.
GGGGCGTGGCATAATCCGTATTCACCTTTGCACCATCCGCAATGCCACAGCACGGATCATCATATGATGTCGATCCCACGCACTAACACGGGAATAATAACCAACGAATACGGAGCACGCCCAGCGAAAAACATGCCGCCCTGCGACGTCACTCCCGCTGACGATGAGGCTCGGAGCTGGGCATCTCGGCATATGGGGGACGGAGACCGCCAGCGCTTAAGTGGGCTCTTGGATGACGAGTGCCGTGGGGGAGAATACGAGGGTCTGGGGTGGGACGGGGGAGCTGAAAATAGAATGTTGATGGGTGTGCGGTAGATTGATTGTTTGGTGTTGAGGCAGGATATAAAGGACGTGGATGTCCCGTTAGAAGCTTTCTCATCACCAACTCATCTGCCGCTTCTTTCACCACCACCAACTCAACAACCATCTTCCCTCGCACAACACCAACACTCCCGCAACGATGCGTCTGTCCCTCACCGCCGTCACCGCCTCGCTCCTCGCCGTCGCCCAGGCACGCATCACCGGCATCTCGGTGCCCTCGACCATCAAGCCCGGCGACACCTTCAACGTCGTCATCAAGAGCTCCAACTACATCCAGAGCGTGTACGACGTGGCCATCGCCGTGGGGTACGCCGCCGGGGAGGGCTACCCGGGGTCGCTGATCAACGTTGCCGATTCGTTCTACCTGGGACCTAGTAAGTCTTTTGCGATGCGGGATATAGGAGTTAGTTGGCTGACGAAATGGTGTAGAGGAGTCGAACCAGATTGAGGACTTCAACAAGACGATCACCATCCCCGACTCGGTTGCCAAGGGCAAGGGCGTCGTGTCTGCTTCGTTGTTTAGCCTGTACGGAGCTTCCAAGGGGGCAACGCTTTCCAACTACAATGTTACCGTGACCTTTGGTGACGAGACGAGCGAGGAGTACAGCACCAGCCTGTAAGGACCGGGGATAGCTCGCAGTGGGGTTCATACATGGACTATACGTGGTTGATTTGGATATGCTGGTCTCTAGATAAGAATGCATCATGATAGGTAGAACAATACTGAAAACCTGCAAAGGATGAAAACAATTCGCCGTGCCAATTCCTCGACTCTGTATCGATAGTCTTGAATTGTATTCTCTAGGTAGGGTATCGTCTATATCAAAATGCCTCGCCCCAAAGTCACATCGCTGTCCACCCGTGGAAGAAGCCCTTTCTGTCCACTGCATGGTCTCTGACCTATGCCTCACTTAAGCTTGGGCTTCACGACCTGCATCCCGTTGGCACTGCCCCAGACGCTGTCGCTCACCTTGGCCGGAATCTTCCTCCCCCGAAGCCGCTGGTCGATCAGCCACATGCCGACGACGAACTCCTGGCGTCCGAGCATGCCGCGTCCCTGACGATCGACCAGGTCCCAGACTTCGGCCAGTTCGTCGCTTGGCAAGCGGGAACGCTTCCAGACCTCCCGGACCACGAGGTTGAGCACATACTCGGTGGGTTCGGCCCGGGAGTTGTGCTGGTCCAGTAGAACCCCGCGGTTGGAAGCCCAGACGGCCTCGTATCGCTTGCGTTCCCGCGGTGTGATCTCTTCCCGCCACCGTCTCCGTGAGCCCTCGTGGTGAGAGTGCTTCTTCCCGCCGTGTAGTTTGTGGAGGTGTCCCTTCTTGTAACGATCCACTTCCTCGTCCGACTCCTTGGCAGGCTGGCGGAGGGTTTGCATCAGACGGGGAGACTTCTGCCGCCTGGGGAGAGGAGGGGCTGAGAGACTGCCGCCAGTATTGTGAGGTGTGAGCCGGGCGGACGCGAGAGAGCCGGCCATGATGGCGTCCGTGAGAGACTCCAGGGGCAAGCTGGTGACTGACGAGTTCTTGGGGCGCTGGCGTCTGATGTCTCGCGATGGTGAGGGCGGCATGCTCGTGGCGGGTTTCCTCTGATCGGGCAGTGGCGGAGGTGAAAGGCGTTCGGGCGACTGGACGGAAGAGGCAGATACAAAGGTATCATCTGAGGACGCAGTCTCGGACCTTTTCAGACGCCCGCCAGCCTGTGCTAGTGATCCCGGGATAGCCAAATTTGGAGTTGATTGCCTCAAAGTAACGGCATGCACTTGGTTGGACTTGGAGACTGGCTTCTTGGAACCACGGGGCTGCGGTGGCGTCGGTGGTCGTTGTTGTCTCGGTTTCGGGCTTCGTTTCCGAGGATCTGGAGACGGAGGCGACAAGACCTGGGTCGAGGCGCGGGTGATGATCTGCGGTGGTGTTGCTGACCGCAGTACGGGCTTCAAAGCCGGCTTTGAAGGTCTCCGCGGCTTAGGCGACAAGACTTCCGGGGCTGACCTGGTGACAGGTTGAGGAGGTGTCAGAGGCCGTGGTTTCGTTTTGGGCTTGGGCTTGGGCGACAGGACCTCTGGGATCGACTTGGTGATGGACGGAGTGACGGGTTGCGGAGGTGGTGTCAGCGGCCGGGGCTTTGACTTGACCTTGGGTTTCGGCGACAAGACCTCTGGGATCGACTTGGTGATGGGCTGCGGAACAGGTTGTGGAGGCGGTGTTAAAGACCGAGGCTTTGGCGTAAGCTTGGGCTTTGGTTTTGGTTTTGGCTTCAATGCAGGAGCTGTCACCGCCGGCGGCTCTGGCAACTCAACGACACTGTCGTTAGAGCCCGCCGCAGACCGCGCCGGGGACCTCTTGGGTGACGAGCGCTTGACGGGATCGCCGGCCCTGACCTGCTCGAACATGGAGATGAGCGATCCCGTTGGCGGAATAGACCCCGAGTCGACCACCTCGCCGCTGCTGGAGAAGCTCGTGGCGCCCACGCTGGTCCTCCTCCGCGGCGTTGTCGTCTTGGACGTCGGGCTCGCGCTCCTGCTGGCGGCCAGCGTGGCGGCGATGAAGCTCGCGCTCTTGGGGTCTGGCTTGGCGTATCCCGGGTGAAGCTGCGACGGGCTCGCGCCGAAATGGTGCATCCGGGCCGCGGCGATGCCTCCGCCTCCGTACGGGTCCGAGTCCGCAGTCATGGTGCTGCCGCCAGTGCTCTGGGCGCGGAGGTGCTTGACGGGGCTCCGCGGCCGGCCGGCGGACGTGGCGGCCGTCAGCGCGCCATTGTCCTTCTTGGCAGGCGGCGGAGCGGGCTTCTTCTTGTGAAAGGCGAGCGAGGCGCCCTGGAGAGCCGTGGTTGCGGGATCGGGCGGGCCGGAGGTGTGCGAAGCGATGGGATTCATCGCCGGGACTCGGGGAGGGTCGAGGAGCGTTAGGACGGCATGGCACGCGCGAGGAAGGGGGATGGTTCGAGAGAGGACGGAGGGACCTGGGGATTAGGACGGGAGTTGGAGGATGCGATGCTGACCGACTGGTGGCTGTGCGTCGGGCGAGGCCTCGTTGGGTTGGGCTGACTCGAATGACAGAGTGAGAGAGTGAGAATACGAGTGCGAGTTGTTGAGTTCTTGGAGTCGCGGCTGCAACGGATGGAACTGCGTCATGTGTCTCGTCTCAGGGGACGCGCACATGGCTATTTGCCGCTGCGACCCGCTGCGACCCGCTGGAGGCGCGCCCTGAACACCTGGAACTGTGAACTGTCAACTGTGGCCCGCTGCCAAGTCGCCGGGCTTTCAGGGGCTTCTGCCAATAAGGGGCGTCCATCTCTGCTGCCGGGCGCTAGCATGTTAGCTGGCCGTTTGGGTTGCTGCAACAATGACAACGGCCGAGTTCCAAGAATCTTAATTTGTTCTCGAATCAAAGGGTCGCGGATCTGAGACTACCGGCCTACTGCCTGCCTACCTAGACAGGAATGAATGTGTTTTCGGCTAGTTAACTTGAGCTACTTGGGGTTCATGTTTCCCCTAATTAATTACCTACATAATGATGATCAGCTCCAGTGCGAGGAGAAGTGTCTCCACGTTCCGATACCTCTACATGACCACCCGCTGCAACACTGTCTCTTGTTAGTTAGCTGGTCCACATCCAGGTCTGAGATATAAATAGCCCGCTAAAGACGCTATAAAAAAGGAGGTGAGATGTTGTGTCTCCTAGCATCTTTGTATTTGAGTGCATCTCCGCTTCTACCATGTCCGGTGCGTCGAGACTGATGCTCTCTCTCTAAGACCAAGGTAGGTGCGGCATCAATCTCTGCGAGAACGACATGCTTTATCCTCCAAAACGGTAGAATCTCTTACTGCTTCGTTCAGAAAGGAGCGTGGGCGGAGAAGACTTGCGGGGTCGCGCCCAAGCCAATGCAACTTGTCTAACTACGCCCTACAGCACCGGTCCACCAAACTTCACGCCCTGCCGTAGTATGCAAGATAGGTATAGACTAGGAGCTCCTCAGCTGAAGCCGTATGGTGGCATGGCCATCTCGCCCGCGGCCTCTTGTCTCCACTGCGCAACCCAGTGCTTCAAGGGGATGAAGGTCTACCGCGGCTTCGACGGGAAGCTGAGGCTCTTCAGGCCCGATCGCAATGCCAAGCGGCCGGTCATGAGCGCGAAGCGGGTTGCGCTTCCGGGCTTTGACGACGGCGGGCTGGTGAAGCTCGTCATGGCGCTGATGTGAGTGGATGGACCCTAGTACATACCGGGGAGAAAACGCTCAAATCGACATCTAGGATGGCTCCCAAAGGACAAACCAGGCCACTAATAAGCACTTCTTTTCCTCCGGCTGCGTTTCTATAAGCACCCCTGCACCTGCACCTGCACCTTTCCTCGAATGGTTTCCCTGCTTTCTCTCTTGATTCTATTTCAGTGGCACTTGCAAAATGGTAGACAAGCAGACACTGGACTTTGGTGCGCTCCCCTTCCCGTTTCCTCGTACCCATCTTTTCCCTAATATACATCGTTGAAGGCCTTCTGGGGAGATCCTACTCTCTCCGACATTCCCTCAAGCACTACCGATCGGTATGCGTTGCAGCAGTATACTCCTTGCATTTACCCGCTGGTCAGCGCCCGGCGGCCTGGGTGCGAAACACCCTCGAGCATTGTCTACAGGCGACCATCAGACAGTATTCGGGCCTCTGTTATGCGCCCATCGACCGAGATGATAATCTCACATCGGGATTCAGACAGCTGGACATGATTAATCGCGATGAAGTGATCGAGTACATCGAAACCCATGACGCCCAGATTGCAGAGTCCGAAGCAGACCGAGATGTCATTCTCTGTCGGAAACTTGAACTCGCCCACGAAGAGCTCTGGCCCAGCCACAAACCGGCCTGGAAGACAATTATTATACATCGGGGTGCATATTTCAGTGGAAATGATGCAGAAATACCTGTTCCATCCTGCTCGAGGATAGACGTTGCGTTCATAGCACACCACGCCATTGCTGATGGGCTCAGCGGTGTTGCCTTTCATACCGCCATGATGGACAACTTCGAGAAAGCTTCTACGATGGCTGGCGAACCTACTTGGCCGATGGCTATAAACGGAATCCTCACTCCACCCCGTCCAGTCGAGGACGCGATTGACTTGTCTGGCTCAGCGACGAGTGAAACCATTGACACCAGTGGTTTTGTGTGGACGGGTGGCGCCATCTCTTTGGACGACTTCAAGTCTAGGATTCAGCTGATAACCATCCCTTCACACCAAGTACTCCGGATTCTCGATCTTTGCAAACAGAACAGAGTATCTATGACGAGCTACCTCCATGCTCTCATCTGTACTTCTCTCTGCAAAACCCTCGAGGGAGCTCCCGGCCTGCGGGCGATCACACCCTACTCACTCCGTGGATTTGCAGCGACGAGCCCGCGCGACATTGTCAACCACGTTTCGCACATGTTGACGCATATCCCCAGTACAAGACTAGATGCCATCCGGGAGAGCAAATCGAATTCCCGCGTCGAGCACCAGAAAATTATTGATCTTGCCCGGGAGTTCGGCGAGGACATCGCCGCAGAGCTGAAACGGTTTCCTCGAGGTAGCGCTCTTGCAAATCTAAGCCAAATTCAAGACCTGCGTGCATACTGCTTGAGCCAAGAGGGGGGGGAGAGGGGCAGCAGTTACGAGCTCTCGAACCTAGGCGTTGTGGAGAAATGGGTGTCGGCGGATGGAATTCTGACGCTTGAGCGCTTGATCTTCACCCAGACCGGCATGGTTGTTGGCCCAGCGATTGGGTTCAACTGCGTCAGTATTCGAGGGGGACCTCTGGCTATGAGTAGTACATGGCAGGACGGCATCGTGGACGATGTTTTGATCAAAGCTGTGACACGGGAACTAGAAAAGCGCCTAATGTCGGTAGATGCAGCGCTAACCGATTAGAAGATGGATACGACAGGATGGCAAGGGAAGTCAGTCTTGGACCTCGTTGGGCCAAACAAAGAGAGTGTTATCTCCATCTTCTTCATGACGACCATTGAGTATAAGTCTAAGTTGAACGAAGCCACGATCGATGTCCAATGATCATAAATCGCACAGACTTTGACCTAAGTAGACTAAGATGGACTTGAGACTGTTGATGCGACGAATAGGACAATAACAAATGAAGTCCGGCTCTTGGCCAGTGTATTACAGGCCATGATGGAACGTTGGTTTAGGTCATGACGACGGGTATCGTTAGAGTGGAGCACCCAATGTGATTGCAATCTAGATATCAGGCAGCTTGACAGATCGAAGGGCGCGCGGAAGGACGCGATGATCGATGTAGACGCGAGTCAGGGCGAGATACGAATAGAGATGCTTCCAGCGCATAGATAAGCTAATTCACAAAGATCCAGATCTCGCTTCCAATTCTCCTCTGCAACGGTGACAAGACGACAAGTATCGATAGCCGAACTCGATTAGAGGGAAAAAAATGAATGACAGGGAGAGGCAGGTCTCTCTACTGCCATAAATCTGGTGGATGACCAGATTGTCAGAACTCACATGAATGAGATGACATCTACGGCAGTGTAATTATTGCTCGCGGTGCGTCAGTGGAGGCGATAGTCGAGGCCCTCAAGCAGGATATCTACTGCCGCTCCGAGTCTGGGACTGGGAAGAGAGGCAGATCTACCCGGTCCGTTTTATCATGCTTCTTTCTTTAGAATACCTTCTAACTTGACTGATCGCGCAGTTTGCGTGCAAGTATCGGAGCTCGATATAAGCGCTACAAACGCTGGAGGGAGTGGATCCCGGAAGCGGAGGTTCGGGTGAAGGGCCGTTGAGCGGGGGCATTATTAATAAAGGGTCCGTAGAACCTCTCCGACATGGATCACAGAAGTTCTTCCAAAGACACTGAGAACCAACAACACTTTGCGTTGAAGATGGCTTCTGAGACTCCCACAGCTATCGTTCAGCGAGGCATCAACTTGGTCGTCGAAGAGACCCAACTACCCGCACTGAAAGAACACCAAGCCTGCGTCAAGGTCGAAGGCGCCGCCTTTAACCCGACGGACCGTATGCTTCACAGTCGGATCTACCTAAACATTTCACAATAAAGTAACACGCATAGGGCTCGCATTCGATCTCAATGCATTCGGCGACGGTGCCGTCTTGGGATGCGAGTTCGCCGGCCTCGTCACACGCACACATCCCAGCGTCACCAAGTTGGCCCCCGGCGATAGAGTCGCCGCTTTGGTCTGGGGCGGTACGCCACTCACCATGAAGCGCTCAACTCCAAGTCTGCTGACTTTCTGTATTTTATAGGAGAGATCAAAGGCCTAGGGGCGTACTCGTGAGTCGCATTACACGGACGAACCCAGCATGTCGCTCACTGACAGCCACAGCACATACTCTATCGCCGATGAGCGCCTCTCATACAAAGTCCCAGCCACGCTGGACAACGCTCAAGCTTACAGCATCCCCCTGGCGCTCAACACTGCTTGGCTTGCCCTATTTTCCAAAGACTGCCTGGCGCTGAGTCGGGATGCGTCTGCGCAGAAACCCCAGCTCCTAGTTTGGGGAGGAAGCTGTGAGCCATTCCATATTTCATGCTTAAGTCCGACCTTATTCTAATCAATCGTTGCAAGCTGCCGTCGGCTACTACGCTATTCAGCTGGCACGGCTCCATGGTTTCGTCGTTGCAACTACCTGCAGCCCTCGCAACTTTGAACAAGCAAAGCAAGCCGGCGCGACCCATGTCTTCGACTATCGTGACGGGGATGTCATCGCCAAGCTTGAGGCAGCTGTACCTCAGCTAAGTCACGCCTTTGATACTATCGGCAATACTACGTCTTCAGCGACGGCTGCGCGAGTGATTGGGACCCGACCGGGAGCATTATGCACAGTCCGACCTGGAAAGGCTAACACGCAGGATGTCCCGCAAAACATCAACGTCACGGACGTATTTGTATTCACGGGATTTCCTACACCGCACACCTATCGGGGTTCAGCACATTGGCCGGTAAGTTTTATTAGATTCTTGGATGCGGTGCTATGACTGCATGTTTACTAACAGCTCCTCTATCTAGGTTCACATGGAAGATCACAAGCTAAGCGTAGAGCTATATGACCAGATCCCAGCGCTACTCAGCGATGGATCTTTAAAGCCGCTTCAGACAGAGAATATAGGAATTCTGAGTCCCAGTAGCGTCAAAAAGGCCATGGATATGAACCGGGCCGGCCAGGTCTCAGCCCGGAAGCTATGTTTCGAGGTCCCGGAAGGACTAAGCAAAGAGGGCTGATGACGATTTGACAAGCCTCTCAGAGACGCATATACAAGTAGCCTGAATCGTCATTTAGCCTCTCCATTCACAATGTGTACCTGAATGGATTTGACATGGCCCATCGACCCATTTACAAATTTCCACACGTCAACAAGGACAGGACCCTACCACACAACGATCTAAACTTAGGCTAAGAGCTGCTATTAATACATTGCGTATTACTAGTCTTAGGATTCCCATCAGCACTGGCTGCATTGGAAGGCTTATTTTGTTGGGACTCCGCTTGCTGTAGCCGCCGGGGCTGGATCTAGGACGCTTAATTCATGCAGTCTACGGTCGCACCACCTTACAAGGAGCGCCGGTGGGAAGTACTAATCTATGCGTTGTCAGTCAGCCCAATATGCAACCCGATTGCCAGTTGGGATCATACCAACATCAAACTCTCGTCCTTTCGCCGATCCTTTTTCCAACACAAAACTCCAACAGAAGAACAAGCATCAGCAACAGAACCCTTTAAGAGCATGCCTACTTCATTGGGCAGAGCAGGTATCAATCCATCAGAGCAATCCACGTCGAAGGGATATCAGGCCCTTGGGCTTGAACTGTGGTACGATGGGCCCAATCCTGAAGTTGAGTAAGTCGCTCACCGACGCCTGTTGGTCAAGGAGACAACCGAGTACCATCACAACCCAGCATCTAATTACTTGCTTGTTTTAGCATAATATTCATCCATGGCCTCATGGGTCATCGAGAGAATACCTGGCGCGGCACCGATGAAAACAAGCAAAAGCTTGAGCCTTGGCCCAGAACATTGCTTTCATCTGCGATACCAAACTCGCGTATCTTCTCATATGGCTACGAAGCGGTAGTCATAAATACGAAAGAAAAGAATAGCAAAGTCTCAATTCTTGAAGTTAGAGACCATGGAGAGGAGCTTGTTCACTCGATTACACGCGAACGTCGTCGAACTGAGACCAATAGACGTCCAATCATATTTGTATGCCATAGTCTCGGTGGTTTAGTTTGCAAAGAGGTAGGAAGTGCGCTTTCATTAAGCACGGTATAAGCTCATGCTTAAACTCAGGCAATCCTCTTCTGCAGCAAAAGGGACGACAACTACGATGTAGTAGATCTTTCCCGACACACGGGTGGAATCATATTTTTGGGCACTCCTCATCTAGGATCTGCAAGTGCCGATGATGCCTCCCAATTTACTAGGCTCACGAACAACTTCAGGGAAACTAATCTCAAGCTGCTCCAAGTCCTCCAAACAGAGTCGGCTGTATTACAGCGACTCCACGAAGACTTCTACGATCTTGTAACCGGACGTCATCATTTGATCGTTGGTCATAAGATTGAGGTAGTCTGTTTTTGGGCAACATTACCAATGCCGAACGTCGGATTAATTGTCTTTAAAGAGTCTGCGACGCTTCCAGGGTTTACAGCCAGGGGGATGTATGTTGATCACAAAAGAATGACAAAATTCACTTCCGAGTTTCACCCAGGGTATCAGTCTTTTCTACAAGAGCTCGAAGTGATTGTTTGGAAAACAACTGAATGGAGTTCATTTCCCGAAAGCATCGACCCCAAGGCTAGTCAAGCGACGAACGCAACACTTACTCCCCTTATTAGTGTCGCAATCACATCTAACCCTTGGTTCATTGTGCCTGAATTGAGAAACGAACTGTTCACCGGTCGCTCATCAATCTTGGAGCACCTCAAATCCTGGCTTGGATCTCCTGAGGAGAATTGTCAGCGCAGGGTTCATAAACGAGCCACGCTCCATGGAATTGGAGGCATAGGGTTTGGAAGCCGCTGTAAATCATATCTACTCACGCGCTGATTCGAATTATAGAAAGACTCAAGTGGTTATTGAATGGGTGTACGAGATGCGGCAAAATCAACAAGACCTATCGATATTTTGGGTTGACGGGAGCACATCAGAACGCTTTGCTGACTGCTATTCTTCGATTGCTCAAACCTGTGAGATAAATGGCCATCCAGCTGGTGGATTGGAGCTTTTACTCACAGTCAAGGAGTGGCTGGAGAGCAGATATCAGCCGCGCCCATGGTTGCTGATAGTTGACAATGCTGACGACATCAATGTCTTCCTCGAGAAGAGAGACGACTGGGAAGACTGCGGATATCGAGAGAGAACGTACAAGTGCCTCCCGGACTCACCAAACGGCTCAGTTCTGTTTACCAGTCGATCAAAACGGGCCGCTGTGGATTTGGCTGGTGGTCGGGACCTGATTCCTGTCTCAGAACCGACCCCCAAGGAGTGCATCGAGCTTCTACGTGCCCACCTACCGGATTCTTCCTACGTGGAGCCAGACCTAGAGGCATTAGCTCAGCAACTAGGATATTTGCCGCTAGCACTTTCTCAGGCTGCTATCTTCCTAGTAAAGAAGTCGCTATCTATCCCTGAGTATCTCGAGATGCTTGCAGGGGGCGGTAGTGATGGCTTGGTGGGGATGCCCCAAGACGAATCCACCGATACTGGCGGTGGCTATGGATCAGAGAACCACGTCACCGACGCCGTCTCCAATTATTTGCTCGACTCTTTTCGCGACATTGAGCAAGAGGATAGTTTTGCTATGGACTTGTTGTATCTTTGCGCATGTTTTGATCGACGAGAGATTCCACGCACCTTCTTGGTACGCTACATGGCGGAGTATAAGCTTTACAATGAGGACTTACTAGAGAAGAAGGATGAGGTGGGGGATTCGAAACAATATTCTCACTATTATTCCAAGCCAATTCGGCGAAGAGATAGGGTCAAAAGTCTTGTGGGTGGCCTTTTGAGAGGCAAAGCGACGGCAAGACGCCCAAAGACTCCAGAGTTAATCTTAGAGCCTCTTCAGATGCTTCCTCAGCGGGAGTTACCGACACTGATTGAGCAGGATATGACTGAATCTCTTTCCCTGCTCATGGGATATTCTTTCTTTACAATGATTCGAGATGATGAAACTGGGGGGCGGCACCATGATGTTGAATCACCAGACCCGCCTGATACTCCAGCGGGAGTTGAGAAGAAAGGGTCAGTTGGCAGAGTATACAGCAAAGTCAATGGCCATCCTCGAGAAAGAATTCCCCGGCTCCAGTGCAGAACCCTGCCCTGTATCCGAAGCATGATGCCTCATGCCAAATCAGTTCTCCTCTTTGCCTCCTTTTGATCCCCTGGGGCCCCCCCGGGGCCACCGAGTCCAGCCGAGCTTTAGAAGGCGGTGTGATCCATTAAAGCTCGGCCAACAGCTGCTGCACGATGTGCCCGCCAGCACGGCTTTCGGTCCCGTTGATATCACAACCGAGATCCCTACAGCTACCGGGGACTACGAAACAAGAAATAGGAATACTACTAGGACAAGTCGTGGCGGTTATGGCAGCTCAAGCCTGTGGAGCCGGCGAGCCGAGCCCTGAGCCGCTTTGAGCGTCTCAAAAATTATAAATGAGGAGTTGGAGCATGATACGGCTGAGGAAAGAATCACGTCCAGAAAAAGTCTCGTTATGCGGGTATTGACCATGTATCTCTCCTTGTTTGAGGTTGTCTCGCGCGAAAATTCGAGCAAGCTGTTGGAAATAAACTAAAGAGCTTCGTGGATAATATAGTACCTATTTTCGTTGAGCCCTTAATATGTTTTATGAGCTGCTACTGCTAATTCTAATTATATGCTTTTCCTTAATGTCAAGTTGACTATAGCAGATCAGTCTTGGATAGCCGAAGCATAACCTCAAGTCGACATCGACTTTCTAACATCCTGTACCGCTACCATTACTGTTTAAATGATGGCAGAAAATATTTACAGACAACAAGCAAAAGACTATAAACTTGTCTTAGTAGTAATGGGTTCGATTCATACATTCTACAGCCAGCTATCTAGTTCTTTCCGGAATCCTCCTTCAGAGATACAATCCGGTTGAGCACAATCTTGTCATCTGTGCTATCAGAGTCCATGGCCTACAAATCGGTTAGTGGTTTTGACACACACAAGATAGCGGATAGACTCACAAAGTAAGCAACACGCATGGCTTGGAATCGGACAGTCTCTGGTCCGCTACCAGCACCCTCTTCGCCAGCGGTAACTGGCCAAGGAGCTTTCCGGCGGACTTCGTTGAAGCCCTCCTCGATTAGGGCATCGGTGTACACGGTCTCGCTGTCAGGGTTGATGTCGTTCATGAATCCACCCTCCACCGTCGTGGGGTCGTCCGACTTGAACAGGGGGCTCTGGATGCGAACCTCCAACTTGATAGACTTATCGGGTACCCACTGGATATAGGTCTTGGGCTTGGTCTCCTTGTCGAAAACGGCCGTAACGCCGGTGACCTTGCCAGTCTCCTCGTCCTTGGTGAACGAGGTAGCCTTGATGGGGTGGGGAGCGTTTAGAAGACCGACAGTCTTGCCAGGGGCCAGACGGAAGTAACCCTTGATGTCATCCTCGCGGAAGTCGGCTCGGTCTATATAGACTGTCTTAGTAAAGCGCACCTTGTGGGTGCCGAATTTGGGGTCCTTGGGCGAGTAGGGAACGTCGACTTCCTGGGTCTCCTCGACGTCTTCGATTGTGACGGGGATGGGGTCAAGCACCAGCATGAGACGGGGCACCGTGTTTTCGAGGTAACGACGAACAGTCTGCTCGAAGCGCACAATCTGGATAACCGTCTTGGCTGTAGTGACGCCAAGTTCGTTGACAAAGGCCAAAAGGGCGCCAGGAGGGATACCTCGGCGTCGAATGGCGATAAGAGTGTACAGTCGAGGGTCATCCCAGCCTCGGACGATACCCCCTTCCACCAGCTTCCTCAGAGCTCGCTTGCTCATGATGGTTCCACTGACATTGAGTCGGCCTATTCGGTAAGTGGTCAGCTTTTCGCGTTGCAAATGCGTTTCTCTTCCGATTCGCGACGAAGATTTTGGCTTGGCTTCCGGGCTAGGAAAAGCTGTAGGGCTTACCGAACTCGCGCTGCATAGGCTCATAGACCTCGAGGGACTTGTTAAGCCACTCGTAACTTTCCCGTGACAAAATGAACTCGGTCGTACACAGACTGTGGGTGATCTTTTCGAAGCTGTCCACCAGGCAATGGGTGAAGTCATAGGTAGGGAAAATCTTCCACTCAGGGGCTCGGACATGCTGGGTCTTTTTCTTGGGGATTCGGTAGGCAGCGAGATCCCACATCTGAGGGTTGCCGCTCTCGATATCCTGCTTCATACGGAGAAACGCAGTCTGAGGTTCGTACTTGCCATCGTGCATGTCCTGGAACTTCTTCAGGTTGGTCTCAACGTCCTGCTCGGCGTGCTTGCAGCGATATCGAGGGCCCTCCTTGCCCTCCTTGCCTCCACGCTGAAGCTTGATCTCAGCCTCGTTGCAGTGGCAGACGTAAGCCTTCTCCTTTTTGACCAGCTCCTTGGCGAGTTCGAAGAGCTTCTGGAAGTAGTCGCTCGAGTACGTGATAGCAGTGGGGGTGAATCCTGCACACAACAAGAGTCAGGACCGTGGTACCATTGAGGAATGACAACATGATGACTCACCCAACCACTTTACGATCTTGATGATCCATTCGAAGTAAACCTCCTCCTCTTCGTCAGGGTTTGTATCGTCGAACCTTGTATTGTGTCAGTCGCATCAATCGTATACGCTTGGCGCGGCGACGGACCTAAGAATCTACCATCTAGTTAGCTTCCATCGTCACCTTCCTCTATCCACGACAAAGGGTGGGCAAAGTGCAGCTTACCGTCTGACCACCATGATAACGGGCAAACCCAAAGTCAATGGCAATAGCTTTAGCATGTCCCAGATGCAGATAACCATTTGGCTCGGGGGGGAATCGAGTGATGACAGGTTTCGCAGGTCGCTCCTTGTAGACCTCGTTCAGGAAGCCCTGCTTGAACATGGCGTCGGGGTCGATGTGTGTCGGTTCGGCGGCCTTGGGCTTAGGAGCTGCAGCCTGGGGGTTCTTCTCTCGCTGCTCGGCGGCCTCCTTCGAACGAGCCTGGTTGGCAGCCTTCTTGGCGCGTTTCTGGGTTCGCTTCTTCAGCTCGTTCCTCGTCACCATCTCGCCCGTCAAGTCGTCAAGGACGAGCTTGACGGTGGCCTCGGTGACCTCTGCGACAGGGTCGGCCATGGCTGAATCGGTACAGGGATCGTTCGTTCGTTCGAGGTTCGAGGTGCGGCGGTGATGTCCCAAAGACCTGTGTGTTGGAGTTTTATGGTGGGGTTAATTTGGGCAGGTGTTGGGAGATCGTTGGCGTTGGTGGGGGAGGGGCTGCGATGTCATACACCGCAAAGCTCAGACTTTATCGTAGGTAGTCACCTCGGCGACAGATAACACTATGACAAGCCACAGATAAGCAGCATCGGTCAAAGCTCGCGTCTAGGCCGCAGAGGAACGGAAAGTGCAATCTGAGGTATATTGACAATTCCTAGATAGAAAGTCCATTGCAATCATGTGTCAGATCAGTCCGTGGCGATGTGCCCGGGATGATGAGTCAAGGGCCGAATCAGCCTACTGTTGACACAACGAAGCCAGCAATTCCAGTTCCAGCACTATTCTTGCGCCTGATCACCACTTATGATATACTTCCATATGAACAAATGCGGTTCTAACTACTGTCTTAAAGATTTTAACCTCCCATAGTAATAGTTCTTGCTGGTATGCCCTGATACCCACTCGCCTTCTTATGCATGAATGGATTAATCAATCTCACGAAAACAGAGTGTGTCGCTCCATTTTCCAAGATTAGGCGGTTGTAACTTATAAATTTGAGATAAGACTCCTTGAAGTTCAAGAGACTCAGTCCCAGATTTCTAGTTCATCTCTCGCGCATACCTACTAGCAGTCAAGAAAAAGCTGGGTTGGTTTTTTGTTGGTTCTGGTACAGGGTAACTCGATTTTCAATCCGCATTGCTCTTACGTCGCTCTCAACAAGGCCACGTCCAATTGACTGCAATGTATATCGAGCTGGTTTCGTCTTGCTTGAGGAGATTTGGCCCGTCGCATAGTACTACTAGCTTGTCTTCGTTGTTGGTTTAAAGTCGAACCCTCAGCTCTTCTCTCTATCCTAAACCTTACCCCGCTCCTACCAGAAATTCCACAACTCCAAAAACACCAGGAAAAATAATAGCGTCTTCGTGTCCGGCACGTCGCCAATATTACCTAACGCCGCTTGTTCATACCAAATTCAAGGGACCGTGAAAAATCCGAGAAAAATATCAATCGGATTGATCACCGATGGAAAGCGGTAGCGAGAGCCAAGTTCCTAAACCAAACCCGGGGCTCTTCGAATCATCTCCATACTCCGCACGACCCACCGTTTGTTCGGGTCCGGGACCAGACTCGATGATAAAAAGTTCTTCACCTCGGCTTCGTAGCATGAGCTTCGTTCATCATATATCATACAATTGTGTGTTTCAAAGTAATGTCGTTTTCTTGTTTGTGTGACGTTGAAACGTCGTTCACAACTGCAATCGAACTCCACGAGACGTCGGCCCCGAGTTCCGTCCGGGGTCCCTACGTCTCTTGATCCACAACCGAGACTTCCACGGACGAGATCCTCCAAGCATCTCGACTCGCGGACTCGACTGTCCCTGACGGTGGTTATGGATGGGTCGTTGTCGCTGGCGGCGCCAACCTGCTATGGTGGGCGGTCGGCACGACATATGTCTGGGATGTGATGCAGACGGTGCTCGTTGAAGACGGGTTGTCGACTCCCACCACGCTTTCCTTCATTGGATCGCTAGCGCAGCGTTGATGTCGGCGCTGTTGATGCGGGCCTTGGGCATGTGATGGACTACCGTTTTGGGTGTCTCCATCATGGGCGGGGGCGAAATCCTGAGCTCGTTTGCGGTTAAGAATATCGGGGCCCTCTTCTTCACCTTAGGCGTGTTGATGGGCACTGGTGTTAGGTGAACTTTTCGATCTACAAACATGAATCTGGGCTGACCAGTGCGTAGTTTGGCAGTGCCACCATCAGCTTCGCCCTCGATGCTCTGATCCAAAGGCTCAACATCGCATGGGGTTATCGCATCCTCGGACTCCTTACGCTAGCGACCGGGCTGCCAGCGGCCTGGCTGATTAAGGAGCGAGTTCCGACTGACACGCCAGGCTTTATTGAGTGGTATGCCACGCATCGTATGGAATTCAGACGACGGTGCTGATATTCCTAGGCGTCTCTTCAAGTCCTTCTCATCTGCTCTGGTTTTTCTTGCCAGCGCTTTAGGAACCTTCTCGCTCTTCGTGCTACCGTTATTTCTTTCTATGTACACGAAGTAAGTCCCTTGGATTTTCGTCGACGACTGGAGCAGGTCTTGTTGTGGGCTTCAATCTAGCCTCGGCCTTTGGCCGAATTGCTTGTGGCTTTGCTTGCGACAAGTTCGGATCTTTGAACACGCTGTTCATATCCCTTGTCTTGACGGCCGTTAGTATGCTTGCGACCTGGCCCTCGATGATATTATTCGTCATGGTCAATGGAGTTTCGCTTGGCAGGTTCTTGACGATGCCGACGGTGGTGAGCAACGTCTTTGACAGTGCGCGAGTCGCCATCAGATGTCGAGCTACCACACCTGGTTCTGGCGAAATCGAGCTGACGATTTGTCATCCTAAAGTGCAGGTTACCTGCTCGAGGCGTACGGAGGAGCGGAGGCTGGCTTGCGAGCATATCGGCCAGCCATGTTCTACGCAGGTTCCTTGGCTCTGGCGTCTGGAGGCATGGTTGCGACGGTGCGACTGTGCATAAACCGGTCTCCGTGGGCGAAGCTGTAAGCACGGCCGGTTCGGCCGAAGAGGACGGATGGTGGGTTTTCAAGGAAAGATGGCGAATCTTCGTCGGCTTATATCAACCCCGAAACGGGCGCAGGTGGATGGACCATGGATACCTCGGAGCTGAGAGAGTGTGGGGGTCCGCTTGGGGGTTCACCAACTGCCAGGGCGGAAAGGTTAATGATGATTGACGACTTCGTAATTGGTTACGTATATGCTTCAGACAAGTGGCCAGGCGCAATTTCGACGTGCAGGCCGAGATCCGATTGAGTGGTTGTTGTGCGTGGCTTCTGAACTCCGCGTGGGATTTCTTCGCAGGCTGGGACAATCGCCATCTTCATGACGGATGTCGTGCTTGCAAACGCTGTGGGGGCGCGTGAGCCCACTTCCCGCTGGTGAACAGGGCCGGCAAGGGGCTAGAATCACTTTACAGCAGCACGGTTTAGGTGGTTTTAGGTGGTTTTAGGCGGTTGGCGCGGCTGAGGTGGCTGGTGCACCGCAGATTGTCGAAGACTTCGTGGCGCAAGCGCTTGCCCCGGCGACCCGGGGAAGGAAGGCGTGACGGGCCCTCGCGCCTTGGGCGGCTCGCACGCCATCGGCTGCTCGCCATGGGCAATTCAGTTCGCAACATCGCAACCTGGGCAAAAGGCCTCACGACTCCTAAAATCCAACTTTTTCGAGGTAAATCGTGTCGCCATGGGCTGCCGAGTGTGTCGCGCCAGAAAGGTGAGCTTCTCCAGCTGCATTCCTCTTATCAGACCGCCCAGCGTTGCCGGCCAAGTGCTGATCTCGGTGTGCTCGGTGTAGGTCAAATGCGACGGCCGACCCAACGGGTGTCGCAACTGCGAGCGCCTCCAGCTCGAGTGCGTCGACGACGAGGGCTCCAAGTCCGGTCGCCGGTCCGTCCCCGTGTCGCTGAGGAAGATCCGGACCTACCGGTCCTGCACCAACTGTCGAATATCCAAGACCAAGTGCGACGGCGACCGCCCGAAATGCTCGCGATGCAGCGCCCGGAATCTCGAGTGCCTGTACGACGGCGGCTCGGCCCCTCGCTGGGCCCGCAACCTCAGCAAGGCGCCCACCTCGGCGTCGACCGACGATGGCAGGAACACCTCTCACGAGTCTTCGGTCGCCATGGAGGATTCCAAGTCGCCAAGTTTGGTCCGATCTCGAGAGACCGACGACACGCGGTCCGATTTGCAGAGGTCGTCGACCACAGACGCCAGCACCACCAACCCACCGGTCGATTTTGCGGATGACACGGAGTTGTCGATTCACTCATGGTAGGTCCATTTCCGGCATCCCGATGGCTGCCCCATTGCTCACTTGCGTCTCAGGCTCGTGTCGCCAGAACTCCCGTCCGGCCAAAACCTTCGCAACGTAGTCGACCAGTATTTTGCCAATATTCACCCGCTCCGGTGTTTTGCTTTCGTTCATCGTCCGTCTTTCACTCGGCAATTAGAAAAAGGGTTCGAATCCGATGATGAAAAGGCTCTGTTACACATCATCTGTGCCCAGGGAGCCAAGTAAGATTTCCCAACCCTGTGTCACTCTTCTCTCCTAATCCGACTTGCTAGGTTCTACGCCCTAAGTCTCAATGCAGAGGACCAGGCCGCTAAATCGAGCCTGATCCGCTCTGCAGGAAATCCCTGGGCTAAGAAGGCCGAGTTGCTGGTACTGACCAACTTTGGGAAGATCTCGATCCAAAGGCTCATGGTATTTAGCCCTGAACCCAGAAATGACATGACTTATACTGACATTAAGACGACTTAGACCTGTGTTCTACTTTACGACTTCCATTTCCGGTTGGGTGAATATACTCAAGCGCTTATGCTGAGCGGCCTCGCTGTTCGAATGGCCCATGCCCTGCAAGTCAACATTGAATACTCCCCTGATATTCTCTGCGCTGAATCCAACGAGGGTGCACCGCCGGCAGTAGAAAAGGAGAGTCGTCGACGCCTTATGTGGGCCTGTTATATCCTGGATGCTTGGACTGGCAGTGGTGTTGACCAGTTGACCCTCCTTCGCGAGGCCGACATCAAGATCCAACTTCCATGCAACGAGCGCAACTTCAGACTTCGAATTCCCTGCGTGACCGAGACCTTGGGCGTGGGTCATGTTCTGCAGTTTCTCCCACCTGCCATTGTTCCTCGAAGGCCAGCCGCAAACATGGGCATAATGGCATACTATATCCGGATCGTCACCCTTTGGAAGCGGGTGGTTAGGTTTGTTTGAATCTTCGAGACTTTTCTGAGGGATTTCGAATCGCTAATCTTTATGATAGATATGTTAAGCACTTGGATACTAGCCCTCCCCCTTGGATACCCGAGTCCGACTTCGTGGTCCTCGACGCCGACCTTCAGTCCTGGGGCAGACACCTTCCCGAGTTCATCTCATATTCTCCCGACACCATTTATGCTCGACTCGAATCCGATCAACTCGGCTCATTAGTTCTTCTACATTGCACCTTTCATCACACCCTCTTAGATCTGTACAGAATATCTATGCCGGATCTATTCAAACTCAGGAAACCCTTCTATTTCCCACCAAACCAACAGGAGTTTCTACGGTCCCTTCAGGCCGATTGCTTCCACCACGCCCGGCAAATCGCGAGTATTCTAGCCGAAGCTGTGAAACATGGCACACGTTTAGTTGCCGACAGTCTCCTTCCTTGCTTCGCATACGATAGCAGCCGGGTGATGCTCTACTATATCGCACGCTTGCTCGACCTGAGCCGGCCGGATGCGGAAGGCCTCGTCACGGACGCCATTGCTGCTGTTGAGAGTAACAGCAAGATCTTGAGAACTATGTCCGCCCTTTTCCCTCTGGCAGATTCCTTGGTGAGTAAAAACGCATCCCGATAGGTTATCGCCATTGAAATTGAGCTGACAACATGGAAGGCCACCACGACTGAAAGATGGCTGTGCAAGATTCGTCTGAGCTTTTCACAGGATGAGGAGATGAGTGATGCTTGTGAAGAGGAAGATAATGAGAACGAAAGGTAAGTCTAGTCCATCACTGGGGCCTTGTATCCTACTAATTAGTTCCAGATCCCCTGATGGATTAGTGAGTCCAACTCAAAACCATGCTGGCAACACAATAGCTGGTCTTGGCATAACTCGCTCAGCCCGGAACGAGGCACGTGACACCAAACCTGAAATTAGTACCTTGGTGGGAGTCTCAGAGAGTGGTAGTCCTACTATTAATAGGGTGGCTGGCCGCAGACTGCCTGGTAGTCTCGACGAGAGTC
The DNA here is from genome assembly GCA_037954305.1 of Neonectria magnoliae. Classification (NCBI taxonomy): domain Eukaryota; kingdom Fungi; phylum Ascomycota; class Sordariomycetes; order Hypocreales; family Nectriaceae; genus Neonectria; species Neonectria magnoliae. The sequence goes on along the minus strand of JAZAVK010000116.1, from coordinate 39,062 downwards.
CGGCACGATCGGGCCTTCAGCACGAGCAGCCCGTTGGCCTTCGGACACCACCGGCAACCATGACAACATCCTCGGCATATATGAGAGACCATGCGGTAGACCTCAGTGATTTACAAAACTACTTGTCCTGGGACATGTACGGCATTATGGAGATGAGCGACTCTGGATTGAAGGCTGGCATTGAAGGTAACGGCTACAGTATGCCGTCCTGGAGTGGAGCGATGTGAACACGACAGCAGGTCCATCGAAGAGCGCTTTGAAGGACAAGACGTTTCGAATCTGCCATTGTCCCACCTACTTGGTGAACAGTAAAAGGTGAGGGCGACTTTAGTGGACGCACGACGTGACCCCGCTCCGAACCCGACGACCCGAGACGGGTTCGGGCCATCGCCCAATGGCTGGAGGCGCACACGGTGCAATGCTCATCACGCAATACAACGACATCCGGGCGATCATCCTCCGTGGACCCATCATTGCCTCTTTATGATCAAGGAGGCGTCTGTTTTGTCTGCTTCTCGCATCATACGAAACTGTGTCGTTGAACTGATACGATGGCTCCTTCTAAGAACATTCTCCTCTTCATTGCCGATGATCTCGGGCGTGAGCAAATCGGCTGTTATGGCTGCAAGGCGTTGCAGACACCGCAGCTAGATAAGCTCGCCGCTTCCGGCTCGCGATTTGACTTGGCCTTCGCCAGCACGGCCTCGTGTAGCGGCAGTCGCACTACCATCTGCACGGGTCTACACATGCACGAGGCTGGCAGCTACGGGCTCGTTGGCGGGCACAACGGGTTTCAGACGTTTGAGGATATCGAGACTACCCCCGAGGTTTTTAACAAGGTTGGATACAAGACAGGTATTCTCGGGAAAATCCATGTCGGCCCGGACTCTTAAGTATTCATGGCAGGCGCGCAAGGCGGATGACTCGAGAGACATAGCCAAGGGCGGACAGAGCAGAGGCATTCTTCGAGGAAGCGAAGTCCGAGAACAAGTCTTTTTTTCCTGACAATTGGGTACATTGATGCTCACCGTGATCTGGCAACCCGTGCTGGATTTGGCAATGTGGAAGGCAATTACGGCGCTCGTTTGAAGGACGGTGTGTTTAAGCCCGAGGGCGTTGAAATATCCTCAGTTCTTGCAAGATCTCCCTGAGGTGCGACAGGAGCTTGCTGAGTACTATCGATCGATCAATGGGCTTGATCAAAGAATTGGGCTGGTTCTCGAAGCTCTGAAGCGCACAGGGCTGGCCGACGACACTCTGGTGCTGTTCCTCAGCGACAATGGTCCACCGTTTGTCAACTCGAAGACCACGCTATATGATGCGGGCGTACGACTCCCGTTTCTGCTTCGTGTTCCCGGCCATGCGTCAGGAATTGCCAACACCAACATGGTGTCGTACATCGACGTGTTGCCGACTTTCCCTGATTGGGCTGGACACGCGGACCTCCAGCCTCCCGACAGTTCTGGGGCTCCCCGGCGTGGGCGATCAATCCTCCCCGTCGCCGACGTCACGTTGTCCCAGAGCGGATGGGACCATGTCTTCGGATCGCACACTTTCATGAGGTGACCAACTTCTGGCCGACGCGGTACATGCGAACGAGAGAGTACAAATACCATCGAAACGTGTGCTGGAAGCTGGACTTTCCGTTTGCCATGGACCTCTATGCGTCGCTCTCTTTTGAAGGCATGCGGAATTCTGGGACGGAGACCACGCCTGCCATGATCGGCAAGCGGGCGCTGAAGAGCTACATCTGCCGGCCTCCGGAGGAGCTGTACGATATTGACCAAGATCCTGATGAGATTAACAACCTCGCTGGCAAGCCTGAGCATCAAGAGCGCCTGTTGGGTATGCGGGCGGCGCTTGGGACGTGGCAGACGGAGACGGAGACGGAGACGGAGACGGAGACGGAGGATCTTTGGCTGTAGAGGCAAGGAAAGGCAGTGCAGCTATTCAAGGACTATGACTACGAGAGGGAAGGGCTCAAGATTCCGGATCGGTTCGACTATGACGGTGACAATCCTGGGACGAAAGGTGTGGCTGAGTACCCACAGCGGTGACGATGTAATGAGACAGTGGTTAAAATGAGATGAAACGCCGTGTGCGGCGGCGTGGAGGTAATTAAATATGGGAACAGAGTGCCGAAGCCACGCAAACAGCAACTACGCTTAAGATGTCTCAAATGAAAATGATCACCTACAGTTTAGACGAGCATCGCTACGAGGGTAACGAACCAAGTTTGGATGATAACCCAGTACGTGAGCGGCTGACCTTGGCCAGGTTTTGTTTACATGTCCCCTCTTTCCCTCTCCACTCTCCCGAGTTCTTTCCATCCGACAGATGCCGAGCGAGTGCACCACAGTACACAAATGCAGCTCATCGTCAGCAGCACAAATCCGGGTTTTTTGGTGAGAGAACTGGTTTGTTTACTTTTTTTTTCTTCCTCACTGTCGCTCTCGTAGATAAGGTCTGTTCAGCCGCCGCGCCTAAATTAGTATGCATGCCGGCAGATAATTAGATCTGACTTGTGGTTGGCGGGCTAGCTATAGTCCAGTTTTGCTGCAGGCTTTGGGTTTGTGGTACAAAGACAGGACCCAATAGGCGGTTTTGTTATTGTGTCTGCGAAGCGTGGTACAGCACATAGCAACTCACTGGTTAAAAGGGCCTAGGATGCGATGGCATTGAGCAGAGGCCCCTAGCCGGTCATGGTGACGTTTAACGGCTGGAATTAACACAGATCTTAAGGGCTTCAAATCGGGACTTGTTGTAACATGTAGATGGAGATGAAGCTTCGCGCGGAAAGGCAAACGCCGCAATGGCATGGCATGGCAGAGCCAGCCAGATGGACACCTTTTTTCCCCCCCTCCCTCGCCTCTGGTCTGCATATGCAAGGCAACACCAAATGCAGGGCAGGGAAAGGGTAAGCAAGTAACATAAGGCAGCGCACCTCAGAGATGGCGACCAGGGCGCTTGCTGCGGGTTCGTGGGCCGTCTCCACGGCCACCAGCAGGAACTTGGAAGCAAGCAAGCATGGCGGAGCGCTCGCTACTGCAGCACGACTCTGTTTGTATGCACGATGCACGATACACGATGCCGTCCAGCGCCCAGCGTCCAGCATCCATTGTGCCCATTGTCGACGGACGGATGCGCGCACGTGTCGCCCAGGGAAAAGGAAATAGTCCAGACAATTTCGGAGTCGAGATTTGCAAAGACACCGCTCCGGACCACATGATCCCAAAAGACAGCAACAAAAAAGGAACAACATGGGAGCAAAATGTCAGCCCAGGCGCATCCAATCAGCCCGGGCCCTCTGGCGCTGTCGCAGACGCTGGTCAGTCGATGCCCGGGGAAGGGCCCCTGTCCCCCAGCTGGCCAGTGGACAATCTCAGCGCTCCGTCAGTGGACCTTGCGGAGTGCGCAGCGGGGTAACGGCGCTGAAACACGGCCCCCCGAAATAGCCCGGTCGCCCTGCATTCCCCTGTGCTTGCGCGCGACATTGATTTGATCCCCCGTGTTGTCATGGCAACGGGGGCCGTTATCCAGCGCCGTGCAGCTTGTGCATCTCGCTCCCGTGAACACCCAAGGTACCTACTTACTTACTTACCTGTGGCCGTTCACTCCTCTCACTCCCCGACGCAGTTTTGTCTCACCTCTCCTCCATCTCTCGCTCTCTCTTGCGACCAAGATCAACACACTCACACACTCTCTCTCCGCGACTTCTTCTTCTCCAACTCCACGGCCCTTGGTGAATGGATCGTGACGACTCCAGCTTCGCACCGCGCATAGGATGCTCTGACCACTCTTCCGCTGCTGCTCGATGACCTTCAGGCACAGAAAGTAAACAACCACCTCCAAGTCCGTTCACGATCCGCATCGAACCGAACTCCCACCTCCCACCTACCACCTCGAACCCAAAGACCTACTCGATCAGCAGTGCGTCTGCATTGCCCTTTGTTTTGATTGAGAATATTATCTCTGCCTCGCCTGGCAATCGCCGTCGGCCCCGTTCATCATATATTCCCTCCCCCCCGCCACGTTCTTTATCACCTCCAACCATGGACACGAGTTACTTGGCCCAGCAGGTCAACAGCAGCATTGGCCAGCTGCACGGCCTGTTCGACGAGATTGGCGTTCCCGATCATGAGCGCGAGGCTCGCGAGGAGGAGGTATGTTTCCGAACATCGCGTACAAGACGACAAGTCGCTAACCGTGCTGGCTACCCGTAGCTCTTCGCCGCGCTCTCCGAAGCACTCAGCAGCCAGGTCCGTCTCGTCACGCAGGAGAAGAAGGAAATGGTCGACGAGGCCAAGAAGATCATCACCGTCGTCCGCCAAATGGAAGCCTCTCTCGACGACCCCAAGAATCGACGAGACTACAAGGACGACGACGACCTCACCATCACATACCCGCTGGTAAGATGTTTGCAGACTCTTAAGGAGAAGCACATCCAGATCAGCCGCCTCCACAAGGAACGCTTTGAGCAAGTCAAGAGTGCGTACCTCTAGTACATTCATAACCCCTGAAGCATCCCCACTGACTATTCACCCTTTAGAGCTCGTCCACGCCTTGGAATCCTACTCATCACATCTCGAGCCCACCTTTGTCCAGATTGCTCTCCCTCCCACAGGCCCCAACCAGTCCATCCCTCCCACGTTCGATCTATCCCCATCCTACGTCGACAAGCTTGACAGTGAGTTCACACGTGTATATGAAGAGTATACCCGTCGTATAGCTACGGTGCAATCCCTTGGCGATCAGATCATCGGGCTATGGGCAGAACTTGGCATTCCCCAGGCGCAGCAGGACGGCGCCATTGTCAAGTACTACCGAGACGCGCCTGAGCAGCTTGGCCTTCACGAGGAGGACGTTTCCCGACTCCGAACCAAGCGTGACAGACTCTCCGATGAGAAGAAGAACCGAGAGAAGCGATTGCGAGATCTCAAGTCAGCCGTCGAGGCCCTCTGGACCAAGCTGGGCGTTGACGAGAGTGAGACCAAGGCCTTCTTCAACCAAAACCGCGGCTGTGGCATTCGCCAGATCAACGAGTTCGAGGATGAGCTGTCGCGACTAAACGAGCTGAAGCGCCAGAACCTCCATCTCTTTGTTGAGGATTCCCGCATCAAGCTGCAAGAGCTGTGGGACTCACTGTACTTCAGTGAGGATGAGATGCTCGAGTTCACCCCGGCCTTCTCCGATGTCTATAGTGATGCGCTTCTAGAGGCCCATGAGCGCGAGGTTTCGCGACTGGAGGCCCTCAGGGAAGAGCGCGCTCCCACACTGGCTCTAGTTGACAGGCACAAGAGCTTGATCAAGGAGCGTGAGGACCTCAGCGCTTCCAGCCAGGACGCGTCGCGTCTCATGGCCCGCGGGCAGAAGGGAGAGAAGAGAGATCCCGGAAAGCTCCTTCGCGAGGAGAAAATGCGCAAGCGCATCGCCAAGGAACTGCCCAAGGTCACCGCCGAGTTGCGCAAGGTGCTGTCCAAGTGGGAGCATGAATATGGCCGACCTTTCTTGGTCTTTGGCGAACGATACATGGACGAGATTGATGCCGCCGACGGTGGTAGGAAGAACGCACTCCCTCCTCGCTCCAAGACTCCCGCGGGACATGCTCCTTCATCCATCAAGGCACCCAAGTCTGCGGGTGGCAGAAGCAATGCTCCCAAGTCAATCCCTCCACGCTCCATGACCAAGACTCCCACTGCGGGCGGCACCCTGACCAAGCGCTCTCAGCCCCAACCTCAACCTCCTTCCAACACCCAGAGTAGCCCGTCTCGCAGCCCGTCACGGATCCCAGCCCGAGTGCCTCTGTCCAACATGAAGCACGGCAACAACTCGCCTGAGCGCAGGCCCGAGTCAAGGGGCGAGACGCTACGCCAAGGTCCCCCGATGAGGGCACCGCCGCCCAAGATGCGTGATCTTATGGGAGCGCCCGAGTTCAAGGCTCCCCCGAACCCCTACAAGTCGGTTGGCCTAGCATCGAGCATCGTCCGTCATGTCGAGCCCGAGGACGTCTACGACGACCGATCTGCCACGTCTCGCTCCAACTCCAACATGTCCCACAACACGCACGCTAGTTACAGCGAGGATAGCTACGAAGAGCGCTTCGCACCTGTCCGTGCCGCGCACCAGAACTACCACAAGGCTGCTCCGCCGCGACAAATCTCCGGCACTTCGCTCGCGTCGATAAATATCTCTGGTTCCGAGAACTGGGAGACGTACGACGACAACAGCGAACCCGAGGTTGATGCCTCGGATGCGTACTATGCTAAGCTACGAGCAGCGCGAGGGAAGCGGTATTCGCCTGAGCAGGGCCACCGACCAGCAAGCAGCCAGTCCAAGCGCATGCGAGGGATCCCTTCATCCGCTTCATACGGTGGGCCGGTGATGATTGACGAGGACGGCAACCGAATCATCTCAGGGAGCGAGTGGACAGACTCGGACGTCTACTAGTCCAAGGCGCCCCAGAACACTCCTAACACGACTGATGGAAAAAAGAAAACGGCTCGCACGTTGCAACGATGATGGATTCACGCGAGTTTTTTTATGATGCAGGGCATCTCGCAATGACTTTGGGTGAATATCACAAGTGAATATCCCGTCATGACTTGTGGCGCATTAGACGACTTGACTCGACCCACTACCTACCGACTACATCTTTATGCCGCCGCGCTCTTCTTTTGCTTTCACTGTTTTTCTTCTCGCCATCTTTTCTGACTTATATCTTGTTCGGGCCCGATGCCAGATCATTGTATTTTTCTGTTCAAACCTTCCCTCTGGAAGTGCATATTAGGTATTTTCTTCTTCGTCTTTTTCGAGCTTTGATTTGGGGCAAGGGAATCCTCCCGGCTGGCGAAGGCCTTGGAATAATGGGAGGCTGCTCTGAATGGGGAGGGGAAAGGAGGGGGCATGGATGGATGGATGGCGTCTCGGTTTGGTTGGCGTTTAATGTATATACGGATGAGGTAGACATCCTCGGCCAGGTTCTTCAACTAAGCCATTTTCCTTGTTCGTCCTTGCACGATGTTGCATTATTGTGATTGTTTTGCTTGTATTTGTGAATGTGTATTTGTATGTGGACATATCCCGATGTTCCGATGGCAGGACGGGAGTGAGACGCAGCGGGTTGCCTATTTAGGCAACTAAACGGCGACAACCCCACAACCTCCGGTCCGACCTCCAGCAGCCGATGTTCCGAGGCAAGAGCACGTCAAAGTTGAGGAATTAGAGTATCGTAATTGTGATCATGAAGAATATTAATTTAGATTAGGCCGTGGCGGAAGTATATGTCCAGAAGGGCTCCTATGTTCTATATAATCCTGCATTGTCCCTTACTCCAGGAATCATTGCATCAACGCCATCCCAGATCTCAAAGTTCCATATCTCATTCCATCCCCACCGTTATTAGAATATTATTATCGAAAGAAACGTAAGAGTTTCTTTTCTCTGAACCCAGCGCTGAAGCTATGCCGGAAGATTATTGTTTGTAAGACAAGAAGGAAATTGTGCGAAAGCGAAGGCGTCTACCAGGTGAAGCCACCCCACTTGTTGCGGTGGCGGTGCGGGCGGGTGTTGGTCCAGCCGGGGATCTTGTCCGTGGGAGTGGAGATCTCGTCGCCGTTCTCGACCTCCCAGGACACGCTCTTGGACTTGGGCGAGTAGTCGTCGCTGTCGAGCCACTTGCTGAGGCGGCTCTGGTCGCGGTGCTGGAAGCTGTCGAGCGGTTGGGGGAGCACCTTGGTGCACTCGGTGAGGCTGTTGATGTTGTTGACGCCGAGCAGGCTGAGGCGGATGTACTCGCGAGCGTAGTCCTGAGGGTCGATGTTAGTGGGCTATCGTTTATGGGGTTGGGGAAGAAGATGGTGATACATACGTTGTTCCAGAGACCTTGGCCGCCCTGGCCGGCAAAGGCCTGGAAGGCAGGGCTGGTTCGGGGGTGCCGCGACAGGTTGATGTCGCTGGGGAACATGTAGACACGCTCAGGCGTCTGGGCCTTCCCAAGCGTCTGCTGGTAGTAGAGGACGTCCCAGACGCCGGGCGTGCTGTCCTGGGGATCGCCGGCGCGGGTGGCGTTGACGAAGTTCTGCTGAGAGGTTGTGTGGGCGCCGAGCAGGGCGATGAGGCCGTCGGGGCCGATGGTCTTGTCCATGAAGAGCTGGATCAGGGTGTCGGCGTCGGCGAAGGGACTGGGCAGCATGTTCGGAGGCGCGGGAGCGCTGCTGTCCTTGCGGCCGACCCAGGACCGCACGCGCGGGCCGAGAGGACACACGACGGTGGCGACGGTGGCGCCCATCTGGATCAGGTCGGCGTACGTGACGTCGGAGAAGCCGTACGTGTCGTGGTACTTGGCGTAGACCTCCTGGTACTTGGCGCCCATGTCCGAGATGCCCTTGTTCTCGCGGCGCGACAGCTCGCCGGCCAGGATGATGGAGCCGTCGGCGCCGCCGCCGGCCCTCTCGTTGGCGAGGACCAGGTCCCGGCGTCGTGGAAGCTAATGCGGATGGCGTACCGCGCCCACTTGGAGCAGCGGCCGGAGTCGCCGCGGAAGAGCGCCTCGAGGTCGTCCGAGATGTACTTCCACACGCAGCAGGTGTCGCGGCGGCAGCGGCTGGAGCCGAGGCGGGCGACGGCCCAGTAGCGCTCGCGGCTCTGCGGGTTGCCGCCGCCCTGCAGGATGCTCTTGATGTCGCGGCCGGACGACGTGAGTTGCCACGGGCTGAGCGTGCGCAGGTCGCCCAGGAGCTGGTTGGAGTCGAAGGCGTCCCAGCCGCGGGCCGCGACGTGCTCGATCTCGCGGATGCGGTCTTGCATCTTGGGGTGGGCTGCTGCGCCGGGGAGCGGCACGGCGGCGAGGGCCGTGATGAGGAGGGAGGGGAGCTTCATGTTGTAGTGGGATTGGATTGGTATCAAGTGAAGGAAGTCTGATGAAGTTGGATAGGATATAACGAGAGTAGGTGTACGAGACGAAGCAAATCAACGGGAAACTGATAGCGAGTGACAGTGAAGGTCGAAACGAAGAAAAGAAACGAAAGACAGGGAGGCTTTCAAAGAGAGGAAAGTAGCAGAGATGACCTCACCAATTGCTGATATCCCGACGAGGGAACTATCAAGGAGGGCCGGCTGGGGGTGATATATAGCCCTCCCACTTGGGCAGACCAACAAGGAGAAGCCCATGTGCGCTGACCTTGGAGGGGGCTGAGAGAGGGCCCCGGCATCTCGGTTCCACGGATACAGCACTTACATGGGTGACCCGGTCCTTGGCGCTCAGCGGGCTTTCGTGGGGAACGGCGACGGGCTTTGGACAAGGGCCCTGTCGTCTCGTGCCGGAGATGCCAGAGGCGATCCCCAAGAGAGGAAAGAGTCCTAAACGCCAGGGGGGAAGCTATTTCACAACGTGTTGGCTAGCGCAGGGCGGTTTCTCGCGAAGATGGACTTGGTTGGCGGCGTATACCTGCACCGCCGGCGGTGCGAATAACCGCATGTGACCCCGCGCACCCCCGGGGGAACAACTATGATCCGTAATGTAAGAGATTGATGTAAGTGTTGAAAAGAGGGGGTAACAGCTTACTGCAAATTGGCCCCCTAATTCAACGATTAATAGCTTCTATAGTATCGATTTAACTTACCGCGCCCTTCTTCTTTTATAATAAATCTAACTAAGGTTTTCTATTGCTTTCTTAATAATACTCTTCCTCCTAAAGGCTAATTTAACTTATAGGAAGAAGTATATACTATAATTAATACTTAGGTAGTATTATAAGGTTATATCTTTATAATTAGAAGATCTAAGAAGACTATTAATAGAAGGAATATAACTATCTTTAATTATAACTATAGAGTAAGGTACCTTCCTATCCCTAAAGCTTTATAGGATTAGTAGTAAGAAACTTTAATATACTATATAGAATACTACTTTTTTATTATAGTAAAGAAAAGTATATATAAAACTATATAGAGTCTAAAGTATTATCCTAAGGCTAAGTTTAGTTAATATAATTATAAATTAAGTATTAATTAATTAATATATTTAATACTTTATAAGCTATTAAGCCTAAAAAAATTAAAAGTTTAATAACTTATTAATACTAATATTATATTAAAGAAAGTTAAATTATATTTATATATAAACTTAACTATACTTACTATATAGTAAGATATTAATAATTATATTATATAGAGTAAATAAAAGCTTACTTAAGGTTAAAGTAATATATATATTCTTATTATTATATACTAAAGTATTATTAGAACTAAAATACTAGAAGTAAAGTAATAAAAGTACTATAGTCTTAGAGTAACTATACTAATTAAATACTACTAGTATATTATCTTACTCTAGATAACTAAATAGCTAAGCTAAGGCCTAAAGAGCTAAGGACTAAGATAGTAAAAGCTATTATAATAGAATAAAGATAAAAAGAGCTTATATAATTAAAAAGAATAGGAAGATTAGAGATTAATTTATATTATAGTACTATTATACCCTTCTTACTATACCCTTATAGTAATTTAGTAGTCTATTTTATCTCTTTACTCCTTACTATAAATACTATTCCTAATAAGTTAATCTTTCTAAACCTATAGGTATAGCAAACTATTAAAAAAGATAACTATTACTAATAACCCTCTTAGTATATTACTTACCTTTTTAAGTTTATAGCTAATAAATAGTAAAGATTCTATAATATTATAGACTTAAGATAGATAACCTAGGAGTTAGATATTACTATTAAACCCTTCTTTTTACTATAATCTTAACCCTTTCTTTAAATTTATTAATATTTTTATAGAAGAGGTAAAGCTAAACCTTTATATTAAAACCCTATAAACCTTATAGTAAATTAGCTATAAAAAATACTAGCTTAAGCTAATTATTACTAGGATTACCCCTAACTTTAACTTTAATATTAAGCTATAATCTATAAAGTAAACTTACTATACCTATAATATAAATATATAATAAAGCCCTAATTATAATATTAGTAAGCTTATCTTAAAGACTCCTTATTATAGTAGAAAGTCTTAAACTAAATTAAGAATCTATCTTACTAACCTTAATAACTAATTCCTTTTATATTCTTTAAGCTTCTATATAAACTTACTAAAGGTCTTACTTATTAGTAGCTATCTTAAAGAATTAGTTAAGCTATATTAAATTAGCTTCCTTAATAATAATTAAAAAGGCTAAATTAATAAAATTATATAGAATAATTACCTTACTTAGGTTAAAGAGACTATTAATAATAACTTTACTTAATACCTTAAGATAACTAGAAAGTTAGTATACTACTATATAAAGCTAACCTAGATTATTAGGAACTTCCTTAACTACTATAAAGCCCTTAAAGCTAAGCTCCTAGAATAGCTACCTAAGTTCTATTAAGTTTACTTAGTAATTTATTAACTTATATCTATACTATAAACCTAAGTAATTAATTATAAGATCCCTTTAACTTAGTAGAAGTTTATTAGCTTAATTACCTAAGTAAAGACTATTCTTAGAAAACCTAACCCTAGCTATAATAATATAAACTTAGTACCTACTTTAAGTATTACCCTAAATACTAATCCTACTAATACTTTAGTAACTCTATAAATACCTAGCTAGCTCTATAGAGACTCTATTATATACTATAAGTATAGAGAAAAGGGTTATATCTTAATAAAATACTTTAAACCTAATTATAAGATATATAAAAGTAATTATTATACTATAAATTAGTATTAAGCTAGCTATAACCTTACTATACTTATAATAGCTTCTAATAATATTTAATTTACTAATATAAGAACTTAATAGAGGCCTAACTAAACCCTATCCTTATTAATATATTAAACTATTAGAATTTAATTATATATAAAGAGTTAGTAAAAAAGATTAAAAGGAAATACTTTAGCTAATATAAAAGCTAATATAAGCTTTATTTACTCTTACTACTTAACTATTACTAAATAGAAGGATATTAAATCTAGTAAGGTCTAAATTAAAAGAATTAATAATAAAATCCTTAAGAACTAAGGAACCCTTTAATAACTAATAATAATTTATAATAGTATAAAGAAAGTAAGGATATATAAAGTCTACTTTTATATTACTATAATCTATTAGTATATAGCTATCTTTAGAAACTCTTAGTTTTATAATATAAAACCCTAAGTCCTTAAGTAGAAAATAAAGACTTAAAGGTATAGTATACTATAAAGTAATATTAAGGTTATTATAAGGAAGAAGGGGATATATAAAGCTACTAGAGAATATATTACTACCCTTATAATTATTAATAATCTATTAAATATACTTACCCTTATAATACTAAAAGAAACTATAGAAGAATTACTATAATCTAGTAATAAAAAGCTAGTAAATACTTACCTAAAGCTCTATTTAGAATTTAAAAATATCTTTAAGATAGAAAAAGTAAATCCCTTAATACTTAAAGGATAAATATATACTATTAATATAGAGAAAGGCTAAATACTATTATAAGAACCTATCTATAGTCTTATTATAAAGAAACTAAAAGTTCTTTAAGCTTACCTTATTAATATACTAATAAAGAGTTAGATTTAATAATTTATTAGCTTAGCTAGGGCCCTAATCCTATTTATCCTTAAGAAAGAAAGTAAGCTATACTTTTATATTAACTATTATAATCTTAATAAAATTATTAAGAAGAATAAGACTTTCTTATTTTTAATCTATAAGATCTTAGATTAGCTTAGTAAGGTATAAATCTTTATAGAGCTAAACTTAAAGAATATATACTACTAACTATATATTTATAAGGGAAATAAGTAGAAGATAGCTTTTTACTACTACTATAATTACTTTAAATACTTAATTATACTCTTTAGACTAATTAATACTCTAGTAATATTCTAAGAATATATTAATAATATTCTTATAAAGCTTATAGATATAATCTATATTATCTATCTAAATAATATCCTAATATATAGTAATAATCCTAGTAAGTACTTATAGTATATCTATAATATTTTTACTTAGCTATAAGCTACTAGCTTATATACTAACCCTAAGAAGTATAAATTTAACCTTAAGTATATAAACTTCTTAAGGTTTATAGTAAGTACTAAAGGAATTTATATAGAATTAGAATATATTAAGAGTATTATAAAGTAGCTATTACTTAGCTATATAAAGAATATTTAGATTTTCTTAGGATTTATAAGCTTTTATTAATATTTTATTAAGAATTATAATAAAATTATAACTTTCCTTATAAACTTACTATATAGTAATAATAAAAAAACCTTCTAGCTAAATTATTATAAGTTTAATATATTTAAGTAGCTAAAGTTAGTATTCTTAGAAGAATCTATTCTTACTTACTTTAACCCTAAGTTACTCCTAAGGATTAAGATAAATATATTAGGATATACTATTAGTATAATCTTATTATAGCTATAATAAGGCTATTAGTATTTAGTAATATATATATTATATAAGCTAATAAGAGTAAAATTATAATATTTAACCTTTAATTCTAAGCTTTTAGCTATTAAGAAAGCCTTTTATATTTAGAAGTACTATTTAGCCTATATAAATATTAAGATTAAGATCCTAATAGACTATTAAAATTATTAATACCTTATAATAAAGCTAAAGCTATTATCTAAGTAAGTAACTATACTTAATAACTTCTACTCCTTTAACTTTAAGATTATTTATTAACTTAGAATAAAGAACCTAGTAGATAGTTTATTAAGGTAGCCTAATTACTTTAATAAGAAAGTAATAAATAGGGCTTAGATAGCTACTTTATTACTATTTCTTAGTAGATTTAAAGCTAAAGGGTAGGATAGTAATAGTAAGATAGCTCCTAAAGTAAGCCCTAACTATAAAATACTAAATACTAGCTTTAATTTTAATACTAAAAGGTAGCTTAGTAATAGTAAGGTAGCTCTTAAAGTAGGCCCTAACTATAAGATATTAATTATTTAAGTAAATAATTCTCTTAAAAAAGGTAATTCTACTTATAGCCTTATATTAATATATATAATAGTAATCTTATAGAGCCTTAGTAATAATCTTATAATAAAGTTAGTAAGCCTTTACCTTAAAAAAGCTAATAAGCTAAGAATAGAAATTTCCTTAGCTATAACTATTTAAAATACTTAAGAAGTAAATTCCTTTTATTAAAAAAAGTTATAAATAGTTTACTATAAGACTATAATAAAGAAGCTTATAAAGAAGTAAGGAGCTTAATAGTCTATTAGTATAAATAGCCTACTTTATTATAGCTAAAAGATTTATATTATCCTTAGTATATATATAGAATTATTAATACTAATATATAATAATCTTACTATAAAATACTAAAGAGTTAGTAAAAGTCTTAGAAGGCTATAAGTATAATACTACTAGCCCTTTATAAAGAAAGAAATAAAGAAATATATTTAGGTCTATATAACCTACTAGTAGACTAAGCCTTAGCTATATTAACCTTATAGCTATCTTACTTTACTCTTAGTATTAACTTAACCTTAGGAAGAAATCTCTATAGACTTTATTACTAACTTACTCCTTATTATATAAGAAAAGAGCAATACTTTTAATAGTATCTTAATTATTATTAACTAATTTATAAAGTACTTCTTATTTATACTAACTTTAAAGTAACTTATTACTAAAGGATTAGTAACTTTATTTCTTAAAAGAGTCTTCTAAGATTATAAGTTATCTAAAGAGATTATTACTAATTATAGCTTTCTCTTTATATTTAAGTACTAAAGAATATTCTATAACCTATTAATAACTAAGTAATTACTTAATATTACCTTCTACCCTTAAATAGATAGTTAGATAGAAAGGCTTAACTAAACCCTTAAGTATTATATATAGTACTTTTATAACTAGGAATAAACTAATTAGATTAATATCCTCCTATTAGCTTAATATACTTATAATATAAGTAAGTACTTATCTATTAGTAAGAGCTTAGTAGAATACCTATAAAGCTTTACTCCTTAAGGATTAAACTATATAGAAGAACCCTTACTAATTATTAGTACCTTAGCTAAGTTATAAAGTATCTTACTTTACTAGTATTATAAAGTAATATAGAAGCTACTTAATAGTATTTATAAATATTAAGCTACTTAGTATAACTATAAAAGAGAATTAATATTATTTAATATAGAAGACTTAGTCTTATTATTTATAAAGAATATTAAGATCTAGTAACTTAGTAAGAAGTTAGTAGATAAGTATATAGAACTTTACTAAATAACTAAATATATTAAAGATTATTATCTTACTTATAAGCTTAAGCTTTTACTATAATTATAAATATATAATATTTTTTATATCTTAAACCTAGAGAAATAAAAGAGTAATAAACTAAAAGTAATATAGTAATAAGATAATCTCTTTATTATTAATAATATATATATTATTAAATATATTATTATATATAAAGGTTCTAGAAGTAATTAATAATATCTTATTAAGTAGGAAAGCTATAATAATACTAAGAATTTATAGATTAGCTATAAAGACTTTATAAATAAAAACTTTATTATAAACTATAAGTAGTAAATTTATAGTAAGGTAGTAAGATAATAAGTTTAATATATAAATTAAGTTAATTCTAAAAAATACCTAAAAACTAAGAAGAGAATATACTAATTACTTTTAGCTATATTAAACTAAGTTAAGACTCTAAAAAATAAATAGTAAACCTACTATATACTACTAATAGCTCTTTAATAATACCTTTATTACTCTTTCTTATTATTATTATTAGCTAGGTTAAAAGCCTAAGGGACTAAGTTAGGCCTAATATAAAGTAATAATAAGGCTATACTAAGAACCTTATAACCTAAGGACTCTATAATATTATAAAGAGTATTAATAATATCTAGCTATACTTATAGCTAGGTTAGCTCTATAAGCTATAAATATACTATTACCTTACTAGTAATATAGATAGTAATAATAGTAATATTAATAGTAATAATATAGGCCTAGGTATTCTTATTATTAAACTTTAGGTAGTAAAGTAAATAGAAGGTAAGAATATAAATAGCTTAAATAGCCTAAACCCTAGTAAATTAATAATAAAAGTATAGAAGAATTAATAATAACTTACTATAAGGTTAAGGTACTTAGCCTTAGTCTTAGGGAGATTATTACTAATAAGTACTATAAAAAGTTAGACTAAAACTAGCTAGTTAGTATAGGTAAGCTAATTTATAATAAGTTAGCTATACTATAAGTATAAGTAAGTAAAGAATAAAGTAACTTACTAGCTTATATAGTTTCCTATTCTTAATATACTAAGTATACTTAAATAAGATAATTATAATAAGAAGTTAGTAAGTAGCTTATTAGTAAAGTTATAGTAAACTTATAACTAAAGATAGGAATATAAGAGGTTAAGGCCTTTATAATTATATTTCTACCCTTAGTATAGATAGTTTTACTAGGATACTAGTAAGTAGTAGTATTAAGGTAATAGTAATAGTAGCTAGATTATATAAAGTTAGTAGTAAACTAGGAAAGTTACTAGAAGTATAAAAGACTTATAGAAATATAGTAAGAAAGAGAGAAAGAAATAAAGAAAGAAAGAAAGGCTATAGTTTATTAATAAGGATCTTATAGTAAAGCTAGCCTTTAAAGCTAGGCTGGAAAATTACCTATAAAGATAATAATAATAATAAAGAAAAAAGAAAAGAGTAAAGAAATTAAGGGCTAGATAAGGCTTTAAATATCCTATAAACCTATAGCTAATTAACTATTACTAATAATAATTAATATAGCTTTATAATAACCTAATTAATAGCTATTATATTATAATTATTCTAGCTTAATTTAGCAATAGAATATAATATTACTATTTATAACTAAATATACTCTTTACTTCTAGCTTAATTAGAGTAACCTTACTACCTATTTTAATAATAGCTAAAAACCTAGGAATAATACCTTAATTATTAATATTATTACTAAAATATTTATAACTACTTATAACTAGGTTAGCTCTACCTTACTACTAAATTAAGTAAAGCTACTAAATTAAGAATAAATACCTTACTAATTAATATTATTACTAAATTCTTCTAAAGCTACTTATAATTAAGTATTCTACCTTTAAAGCCTAATTAGGCTTAGCTAATAGATTAGAATTAAATATATTATAGGTTTATATTAAGCTTAGTATCCCTATAACTATTTATAGCTAAGTTAATACTACCTTACTACCTAATTGAGTAACTATAATAAACCTTAGGGATAATATAAGGATTATATATTTATTATTAATAATTTACCTATAACCTTACTTATAATTATTTTATTAGAAGATTAAAGGCCTAAGGATAGACCTTTATAAGTAAGGAGGCTCTATTATATACTAAAGTATTATTAGTACTAGAATACTAAAAGTAAAGTAGTAGAAGTACTATAATCTTAAAGTAATTATACTAATTAAATACTACTAGTATATTACCTTATTCTAGATAATTAAATAGCTAAGCTAAGGCCTAAAGGGCTAAGGATTAAGATAGTAAGAGCTATTATAATAGAATAAAGATAAAAAGAGCTTATATAATTAAAAAGAATAGAGAGGTTAGAGATTAATTTATATTATAGTACTATTATACCCTTCTTACTATACCCTTATAGTAATTTAATAGTCTATCTTATCTCTTTACTCCTTACTATAAATACTATCCTTAATACTTATTAACTAGCTTAAAAGTAAAAGCTTTTAAAGTTAAATTTACCTTAATATAAATAGTAAAGTAATAATAGTATTATTTATATACCTAAAGTTACTAGGATATCTTTATTATTATTATTATATTTATATACTATAGACCTAGAAGGTAGATAGTACTTCTACTCTATATAGATATAGGAAAAACTAAGTAGATAAAAACCTATATCCTATCTATAGTAGGCCTAGGTTAGGCCCCTTATATTATTACTATATATAAGTAAATAGTCCTTTATACTAGGACTAGAATTATCCTATTTCCCTATAGTTAGGGAAAAAACCCTAATAGGGAGTAAAAGGAGAGGAAAAAGTTACCTAGAGCGGGCTTATATTAGTTATATAGCGGAAGCGCGCTAGTAGCTAAGGTATAGGACCTCTATATAGTTATAGTTATAGTTAGAGACCTAGATTTAAGTAGGTAGGTTTAGTTAATAGTAGGTTAGCTATATAGTGCTAAGCTACTAGTAGCTAGTAGCTAGAGATCTAGGTTTTAAGTAGGTAGATTTAGCTATTAGTAGGTTAGTTATTTAGTATTTAGCTATTAGTAGCTAGTAGTTAGTATAGGCTTAGGGCTTTATAGCTATTAATAGCTACTAGCTATTACTCTAGATTCTAGTATTTAGTCCTTTTGCTTAGCTTATAATACTTTCTTTTCTTTTTTCTTTCTTTAATAACTTCTATAAGTTTCCTTATCTTTAGATCCTAGCTATACCTATAGTAGTTATAAGTCTAAGTTACTAAGCTAATATTCTTTCCTCTTTTAGAATTACTAATATATATATTTACTTAGTTAAGTATTATTAGTATTATAGCTTTACTATAGTTTTATTACTATAATAGCTAACTTCTTATAGCTAAAGATAATAATAATAATAATAATAATAATAATAATAATAATAATAATAATAAACCTAGTATAGATCCCTACTAAGATATCTTAAATTATATTCTAAAGTACTTATCTTAAACTATATATATAAAACTAATAAGTATAAAATACTTCTTCTTAATATAGTTAGTATTATTACTTATAAATAATTCTTTTATATTATATTTATATTCCTTATTAGTAAGGAAAAGTAAGACTTTATTTAAGCTCTTAAGTAATTATAAAGTATATATTAGCTTTAAAGAATAATCTTTCTATTAATTATACTAATAAATTATTATCTTACCTATATAAATATTATTTCTTCTTTACCTTTTTATAAATTCCTAGTTTTTACTTACTATATTACTAACCTACCTTTAAAATACATTCTAATACTAGATTCGAAATCCTTATATATATATTACTTAAGATTTAATAGTATATTAGGGCTATAATAATAATACTAATATACTACTAATAACTATTAACTTAGGGGCGTATAGCCTTAACTAAAGCTAATATAACCCCTTAGTAAGAATTAGCTAATATATACTAAGCGAAAGTAATATACCTAATATAGAAACTAATAGAATACTAGTTAATAACCTAGAAAGCAAAGTATATAATACTATTACTAGAATTATCCCCCTTAACCTACTTAAATAAGTTTAGAATATTATCTAATCCTATAGTGCTATATATAAGATATAGATATATACCTCCTACGAAAAGAATACCTTATACAATCTAGAAGTAAGCCTTAAAGAATAAATTACCTTAAATATTATTAATACCCTTACTTTAGTTATTAAGATAGCCCTTACTAGAACTAATAACTATAAAAGAAATTAACTATTATATATATTAATTATAGTATAAAACCTTATAATCCTAAACTATAAAGGCCCTAAACGAATAACCTAAAGCTATATTAAATGTAAAGTTACTATCTAAACTAAAAATACTCCTCTTAATATTAGTAACTAAACCCCAAAAGATACTATAGTAGTAGCGAACTAAGCCTATAGTAACTCTAGTATTATTATAATACGAAAGCTTCCTAGTAGTAATATAGTCCTTACTTTCCTTACTACTAATAAAGTATAAGCTTACTATACTAAGGATTAAGTTACTAAAGCCTTTAGTAATAATATAGCCTTATCCCCCCTAACCTTTATAGTAATAGTAAAGAGAATCTAACTTATATCTATCCTAAATAATACTAATAAGCTTATTAAAGAAATCGCTAAATCTAACTAACTAAGGATCCTTTAAGTAAAAAAATAAAAAACTAACTATCCTAGCCCTAGGGTAAAGATAAACCTAATCCTATATATTAGCTCTATTAAAGAAGTAAATTATCTTTATAATAATAGCTTATTACTTAATATATAGCTATATAACTATAAACCCTTTAATAAGGAACTTTATCCTACCTAATACTATAACTACTTTAAATTTAAATACTTAGCTTAGAATTATAAGTTAGCTCCTACCTATAGATAATATAGAGATACTATATACCTTAATAAGGAAGAATACCTAACTAAGTAAGGAGAGATCCTACTAAACTATATTCTATATAAAGGTAAATATATAACTTAGAGCTATAACTACCCTATTATAGCTTTATACTAGGTATATACTAAGGAAGGCTATTTAAATAAATCGCTCTACTTCTAAGACTATATAGTAACTAAAATACTTATATTCTAGAGCTTCCTACCCCTCTCTCTATTAGCTTAACTACTTAGAAGCCTTTTATTAAGGAGGCCTAGAAGGCCCCTAGGCTTAGTAAATAGATTATAAAGTATTCTTAGTTAGTCCTTAACCTAGGCTTATACTTTCTATATACTATCCCTACTTATAATATTTACTTCTACTTCCTTATTATTATTATTACTCCCCTAAGTAATTAATTAATACTAATACTCTTCTAGAATACTAACTACTAGCCTACCCTTATATAGATTACCCTATAGACCTATAGTAAATATAATATAATTATACTTCTTAAACCTAATAGAAACTCTAAGACTAAAGCCCTAGCCTACCTAGGTAGATATAATTACTATATAGTTTACTAAAGCGGATAAGTAGTAATATATATTAATAAGCAATATAGCTCTAAGTTATAATTATCTAAAGTAAGAGAGAACTAAGTAAGTATTACCTTTATAAAGACCTAATACTAAATTATAACTCTTTATAACCCCCTAAATAGTAAAGGTAACTTACTTATACTATAGGCCTTAGTAGAAACTACCCTAAGTAACTATATATTACTTATTAGTAACTTTAACCTTTACTACCCTCTCTAGGACTATTATAGCTAAATAGATTAAGGTAGTAATACCCTTATCTAAAAGGTAGTATAGTACTATATTAGCCTCCTTATACCCTATAGTACTATTACTAAGCTAGCCTAAGGCTACTAAAATAGTATTCTTAATCTAGCTTAGGCCTTAGAGACTATTTATATAATATATAAAGGAACTAACTATAAACTAGAAGGATCTAACTATCTTCTATAATAAATCTATATTACTACTACCCTAAATAAACTAGCCTCTAAACTAAACCCTAGTTATAATTAGAAGAAAACTAACCTTTATAAAGCTACTAGTAAAGTAATAGTTTATCTTTAATAGACCTAGGGTATAATAACTATAGTAAAAGCTCTTAATAAGGTAGTAGATTAGCTTTCTAAATAGCTAGAAGTAATTACCTAATTTATAACCCTAAAGTAGAAGAAATCTATACCCTATTAAAATCTATAGTAGAATAGTAAAATATCTATAGTAATTAGTAAGCTTAAATAAGCTTACTATATAGCCTAGCGTACTAGTTAAATCTTAGACTAGTAAGCCCTAGCTAAAGTATAAGTATAATAGGATTATAGTATAAAAAGTATTTAATATACTCTCTAGAGAGAACTCTTTATAAAGCTTCTAAAGTATAATAATATATAATTCTAAGTAATAGAAAGATAAGTAAGACTATATAGTAGAACTATAGTAATCCTACTATAGCTACTACTCCTTACTTAACCTAACTATATAAAGCTAGTAATACTCTATATAGAAAAGGCTAAAACCCTTATATAGAGATTCTTCCCTAAACCCTAGGCTAATAACTCTATTATATACTAAAGTATTATTAGTACTAAAACACTAAAAGTAAAGTAGTAGAAGCGCTATAATCTTAAAGTAATTATACTAATTAAATACTACTAATATATTACCCTACTCTAGATAACTAAATAGCTAAGCTAAAGCCTAAAAAGCTAAGAATTATAATAGTAAGAGCTATTATAATAGAATAAAGATAAAAGAAGCTTATATAACTAAAAAGAATAGGGAAGTTAAAGATTAATTTATATTATAGTACTATTATACCTTTTCCACTATACCCTTATAATAATCTAGTAGTCTATCTTATCTCTTTACTCCCTACTATAAATACTATCCCTAATAAGTTAATCTCTCTAAACCTATAGGTATAGTAAACTATTAAGAAAGATAATTATTATTAATAACCCTCCTAGTATACTACTTACCTCTTTAAGTTTATAGCTAATAAGTAGTAAAGATCCTATAATATTATAAACCTAAGATAGATAACCTAGGAGTTAGATATTACTATTAAACCTTTCTTTCTACTATAATCTTAACCCTCCCTCTAAACCTATTAATATTCTTATAGAAGAGGTAAAGCTAAACCTTTATATTAAAACCCTATAAACCTTATAGTAAATTAGCTATAAGAGATATTAGCTTAAGCTAATTATTATTAGAATTACCCCTAACTTTAACCTTAATAGTAAGCTATAACCTATAAAGTAAACTTACTATACTTATAATATAAATATATAGTAAAGCTCTAACTATAATATTAGTAAGCTTATCTTAAAGACTCTTTATTATAGTAGAAAGTCTTAGATTAAATTAAGGATCTATCTTACTAATCTTAATAGCTAATTCCTTTTATATCCCTTAAGCTTTTATATAGACTTACTAAAAGTTCTACTTACTAATAGCTATCTTAAAGAATTAGTTAAGCTATATTAAACTAGCTTCCTTAATAATAATTAAAAAGGCTAAATTAATAAAATTATATAGAATAATTACCTTACTTAGGTTAAAGGAACTATTAATAATAACCCTACCTAATACCTTAAGATAACTAAGAAGCTAGTATACTATTATATAAAGCTAACCTAGACTATTAGGAACTTTCTTAATTACTATAAAGCCCTTAAAGCTAAGCTCCTAGAATAACTACTTAATTTCTATTAAGTTTACTTAATAATTTATTAACTTATATCTATACTATAAACCTAGGTAATTAGCTATAAGATCCCTTTAACTTAGTAAAAGTTTATTAGCTTAGTTACCTAAGTAAAGATTATTCTTAGAAGATTTAACCCTAGCTATAATAATATAAACTTAATACCTACTTTAAGTATTACCCTAAATACTAACCTTACTAATACCTTAGTAACTTTATAGATACCTAGCTAGCTCTATAGAAGCTTTATTATATACTATAAGTATAGAAAAAAGAGTTATATCTTAATAAAATACTTTAAACCTAATTATAAAATATATAAGAGTAATTATTATACTATAAATTAGTATTAAGCTAGCTATAACCCTATTATACT
Source organism: Neonectria magnoliae (assembly GCA_037954305.1). Taxonomy (NCBI): domain Eukaryota; kingdom Fungi; phylum Ascomycota; class Sordariomycetes; order Hypocreales; family Nectriaceae; genus Neonectria; species Neonectria magnoliae. The sequence goes on along the minus strand of JAZAVK010000116.1, from coordinate 15,787 downwards.
TATAATAGCTTCTAATAATATTTAATTTACTAGTATAAGAACCTAATAAAAGCTTAACTAAACTCTATTCTTATTAATATATTAAACTATTAGAACCTAATTATATATAAAGAGTTAGTAAAAAAGATTAAAAAAAGATACTTTAGCTAATATAAAAGCTAATATAAGCTTTATTTACCCTTACTACTTAACTATTACTAAATAGAAGGATATTAAACCTAGTAAGGTTTAAATTAAAAGAGTTAATAATAAAATCCTTAAGAACTAAGAAACCCTTTAATAACTAATAATAATCTATAATAGTATAAAGAAAGTAAGGATATATAAAGTCTACTTCTATATTACTATAATCTATTAGTATATAGCTATCTTTAGAAACTCTTAGTTTTATAATATAAAACCCTAAGTCCTTAAGTAGAAAATAAAGACTTAAAGGTATAGTATACTATAAAGTAATATTAAGGTTATTATAAGGAAGAAAGAGATATATAAGGCTACTAGAGAATATATTATTACCTTTATAATTATTAATAACCTATTAAATATACTTACCCTTATAATACTAAAAAAAACTATAAAGGAATTATTATAATCTAGTAATAAGAAGCTAGTAAATACTTACCTAAAGCTCTACTTAGAATTTAGAAATATCTTTAAGATAGAAAAAGTAAATCTTTTAATACTTAAAGGATAAATATATACTATTAATATAAAGGAAGGCTAAATACTACTATAAGGATCTATTTATAGTCTTATTATAAAGGAGCTAGAAGTCCTTTAGGCTTACCTTATTAATATATTAGTAAAGGGTTAGATTTAATAATCTATTAGCTTAGCTAAGGCCTTAATCCTATTTATCCTTAAGAAAGGAAGTAAGCTATACCTTTATATTAATTATTATAATCTTAATAAGATTATTAAGAAAAATAAGGCTTTCTTACTTTTAATCTATAAGATCTTAAATTAGCTTAGTAAGGTATAGATCTTTATAAAGCTAGACTTAAAGGATATATACTACTAACTATATATTTATAAAGAAAATAAGTAAAAGATAGCTTTCTATTATTACTATAATTACTTTAAATACTTAATTATACCCTTTAGACTAATTAATACCCTAGTAATATTCTAAGAATATATTAATAATATCCTTATAAAGCTTATAGATATAATCTATATTATCTATCTAAATAATATCCTAATATATAGTAATAATCCTAGTAAGTACTTATAGTATATTTATAATATCCTTACCTAACTATAAGCTACTAGCTTATATACTAACCCTAAGAAGTATAAATTTAACCTTAAGTATATAAACTTCCTAGGGTTTATAATAAATACTAAAGGAATTTATATAAAATTAAAATATATTAAGAGTATTATAAAGTAGCTACTATCTAGCTATATAAAGGATATCTAGATCTTCTTAAGATTTATAGGCTTCTATTAATATTTTATTAAGAATTATAGTAAAATTATAATCTTCCTTATAGACTTATTATATAGTAATAATAAAAGAACCTTTTAGCTAAATTATTATAAGTTTAATATATTTAAGTAGCTAAAGCTAGTATTCTTAGAAGAACTTATTCTTACTTACTTTAACCTTAAGTTACTCTTAAGGATTAAGATAGATATATTAGGATATACTATTAGTATAGTTTTATTATAGCTATAGTAAGACTATTAGTATCTAATAGTATATATATTATATAAGCTAATAAGAGTAAAATTATAATATTTAACCCTTAATTCTAAGCTTCTAGCTATTAAGAAAGCCTTTTATACTTAGAGATACTATTTAGCCTATATAGATATTAAGATTAAAGTCCTAATAAACTATTTAAACTATTAATACCTTATAATAAAGCTAAAGCTATTATCTAAGTAAGTAGCTATACTTAATAATCTTTACCCTTTTAACTTTAAGATTATCTATTAACTTAGAATAAAGAATCTAGTAAATAGTCTATTAAGATAGCCTAACTACTTTAATAAGAAAGTAGTAAATAAAGCTTAGATAGTTACTTTACTACTATTTCTTAATAGATTTAAAGCTAAAGGGTAGAATAGTAATAGTAAGGTAGCTCCTAAAGTAAGCCCTAACTATAAAATACTAAATACTAACTTTAATTTTAATACTAGAAGGTAGCTTAGTAGTAGTAAGGTAGCTCCTAAAGTAAGCCCTAACTATAGGATACTAACTATTTAGATAGATAATCCTCTTAAAGGAAGTAACTCTACTTATAGCTTTATATTAGTATATATAATAGTAATCTTATAGAGCCTTAGTAGTAATCTTATAGTAAGGTTAGTAAGCCTTTACTTTAAAAAAGCTAATAAGCTAGGAATAAAGATTTCCTTAGCTATAGCTATTTAAAATACTTAAGAAGTAGATTCCTTTTATTAAAAGAAGTTATAAATAGTTTACTATAAAATTATAATAAAGAAGCCTACTAAGAAGTAAAGAGCCTAATAGTCTATTAATATAAATAGCCTACTTTATTATAGCTAAAAGATCTATATTCCCCTTAGTATATATATAGAATTATTAATACTAATATATAATAATCTTACTATAGGATACTAAGAAGTTAGTAAAAGTCTTAAAAGGCTATAGGTATAGTACTACTAGCTCTTTATAAAGAAAAAAGTAAAGAAGTATATTTAGATCTATATAACCTATTAGTAAACTAAGCCTTAGCTATATTAACCTTATAGCTATCTTACTTTACTCTTAGTACTAACTTAACCTTAAGAAGAAATCTCTATAGACTTTATTACTAACTTACTCTTTATTATATAAGAAAAGAGCTATACTTTTAATAGTATCTTAGTTATTATTAACTAATTTATAAAGTATTCTTTATTTATACTAACTTTAAAGTAATTTATTACTAAAGAATTAATAACCTTATTTCTTAAAAAAGTCTTCTAAAACTATAGATTACCTAAAGGGATTATTACTAATTATAGCTCTCTCTTTATATCTAAGTACTAGAGAATATTCTATAACCTACTAATAACTAAGTAATTACTTAATACTACCTTCTACCCTTAAATAAATAATTAGATAAAAAGGCTTAACTAAACCCTTAAGTATTATATATAGTACTTTTATAACTAAGAATAAACTAATTAGATTAATATCCTCCTACTAGCTTAGTATATCTATAATATAAGTAAGTACTTATCTATTAGTAAGAGCTTAGTAGAATACCTATAAGGCTTTACCCCTTAAGGACTAGACTATATAGAAGAATCTTTACTAATTATTAGTACCTTAGCTAAGTTATAAAGTATCTTACTTTACTAATATTATAAAGTAATATAGAAGCTACTTAGTAATATTTATAAATATTAAGCTATTTAGTATAATTATAAGAGAGAATTAATATTATTTAATATAGGAGACTTAATCTTACTATTTATAAAGAATATTAAGATTTAGTAACCTAGTAAGAAGTTAGTAAATAAGTATATAGAACCCTACTAAATAACTAAATATATTAAAGACTATTATCTTACCTATAAGCTTAAGCTTTTACTATAATTATAGATATATAATATCTTTTATATCTTAAACCTAAAGAAATAAAGAAATAATAAACTAGAAGTAATATAATAATAAGATAACCCTTTTATTATTATTATTATTATTATATTTATACGCTATAGACCTAGAAGGTAGATAGTACTTCTACTCTATATAGATATAGGAAAAACTAGGTAGATGAAAACCTATATCCTATCTATAGTAGGCCTAGGTTAGGCCCCTTATACTATCGCTATGCGTAAGTAAATAGTCCTTTATACTAGGACTAGAATTATCCTAGTTCCTTATAGTTAGGGAAAAAAAACCCTAATAGGGGGTAAAAGGGGAGGAAAAAGTCGCCCGGAGCGGGCTTGTATTAGTTACGTAGCGGAAGTATATTAGCAGCTAAGGCATAGGACCTTTATGTAGTTATAGTTATAGTTAGGTAGGTTTAGTTAATAGTAGGTTAGCTATATAGTGCTAAGCTACTAGTGGCTAGTAGCCGGAGGTCTAGGTTTTAAGTAGGTAGATTCGGCCGTTAGTAGGTTAGTTATCTAGCGCTTAGCTATTAGTGGCTAGCGGTCGGCATAGGCCCGGGGCTCTATAGCTATTAATAGCTGCCGGCTGCTGCTCCGGATTCTAGTATTTAGTCCTTTCGCTTAGCCTACGATACTTTCCTTTCTCTCTTCTTTCTTTAATAACTTCCGTGAGTCTCCCTATCTTAAATCCTAGCCGCGCCTACGGTAGCTATAAGTCTTAGTTACTAAGCTAATATCCTTTCCTCTTCTAGGATTGCTAATATATACGTTTGCTCGGTCTAGCGTTGCTAGTGTTATAGCTTTACTGCGGTCTTATTATTACGGTAGCTAACTTCTTATAGCTAAAGATAATAACAATAATAATAATAATAATAATAATAATGATAATAATAACGATGAACCTAGTATAGATCTTTAGCGAGAGAGGTATGGTAATTGTTACTAATATCTCTATAAGTAGATACTAATAATAATAATGCTAGTAACGCTAGTAAGCTTCTCTTAATATAGTCCTAATGTATAACTATACTAATCCTTAGTAGGTAAAGAGAAAGGCTAGGGCGGAGGGTGTGGCTGCTTTAGGGGATGAGTCTTCTGGTGAGGCTCTTGTCGCTACCTCTGCGACCGCGGCCGTGGGGGTGGTGCGGGATGTCCCCTATTCTATATGTATTATGCGGATAGGTAAAGATAGTGCTGTAGGTCTCTGCCGAGACTAGGCTAATGTAGCGGTAGGCGGCTGCGCGGCTTGTGTATGTATGCATAAGACCTATGAGCCTTTACTATTTACTGCTATTATGGCTACCTAAGCCCTAGTAGTAGCTCTCCTACGTAAGAGAGGTATTAATACTATAAGTATAAGTTAATTCTAATATATAATATTACATAATACTAACTAGGGTATAGGAGGAGCTTAGGAAGCTTAAGGATACTACCCTAAGGGCTAAGAGCTAGGCCCCTAAGTAACTTCATATTATGCCCACGGTAGTAACTATAGGCCTATTAACTAACTAGCTTAATAAGTTAGTTAGTAGGGTTAACTATATCGCTAAGGTACTTAAGTACCTTAAAGGTATATTAGGACTAGCTTTTGCCTACTTAGGTAATATCCCTAAGTTAATTAGGTCCTTAGAACTTAGGGAATCCGGTAGAGAGGATAATTAGGAGGAATAGGGTTAGGAGTAAGGTTAGAGGGTAGGAGGGGAAGGTATAGGATTAGGGTATATCTATAGTTTAGTATAAGCTAGTTTTTTTACCCTTTATAGCTTTTTTCTAGGTATATTTTATCTTTCCTTAAGGGAGAGCAAAAGGTACTTAGTATAGGTATACTATAGGTTTAGCTAGTACCTATAAGCTTAAGCTATATACTCCTTAAGCTTATACTCTACTTTTACTTTATAATTATAATTACTATAGATTTAGAGGGTAAGCTTATAGTATAGGATAAGGTATAAGTAGAGGAACTAGTAGGTAATTAATTAGGCTATTTTATAGTTTAATAGTTACTACCTAAGTTTATATAAGTCCTATAGTAGGTTTATAAGGAGGCTATATTTTTTAGTAAATCTTTAGTAGAAAATAATAATATATTTAGGTATTTCTTTACTATTTCTATATAGGTAAAGTAGTAAGGGTATATTAGGTATATATTAGGAGAAAAGAAAGCTTCTTAAACTAATTTTCCTAATCCTTAGCTATATAAGTATTAAGCTTTAATACTTATTAAGGTCTTAGTATAAATATAATACCTTTTTATTATTAGAAGGAGAGTAAGCTTTTACTAGCTTAAGATAATTTATCCTATAGCGCTCTCTCGCTATATCTTAGAGTTAGGTTTAATATATAGTCTACTTAGATTAAGTATAGGCCTTAATTTTAGTAAGGGTTAGTACCTACCTTATATATAAAAGCTAGCTTCTTAGCTAATCCTTAACTTCTTATAGTAATTATTACTAAGGTCCCTATTATTATTTATAATAGATCTACCTTATAGTTACTATAATAGTAAACCTTATAAGTAGGGTTATATTTTACCTTTCTATATAGCTATAAAATTAAGTAGCTAGTTTATTAAGATAAATATTAAGAGGGGAGATAGCTAGTTCTATCTCTAGAAGGTAGGCTAGTATAGCTTTATATACTCTTATAACTATATATAGGCTTTAGGTCTATTCTAGTATAAGTACTTATATAATACCTTAAGGCTTTCCTCTAGAGATAATTAGGGTATAGTATACTCTTATACTATAGATAATAGTTAAATAGATAACTTATATATAGATTAGTCTTACTACTTTAAGGTTAACCCCTTATATACTTATAGCGATTATAGTAAGAGCTTACTACTAGTATTTAAGCTTCCCCTTAAGAGTATCTATATATAGTCCCTAGAGGAGTTTATAGTAAAGGAAGAGTCTAAGGAATCTATATAACTTAATAAGTATTATTATTAAATCTCTAAGTTAGGCCTAAGTCTAGTCTATAGTATATTTTTAAGTAAAGTATAGAAGCTTTGCTTTATTTAGTTCCTAGGTTATTCTATTTATTTAAGCCTAATTATTATAGATATCCTAAGTAGTTTTAAATTAGGCTTAGGTCTCTTCTATATTATATCCAAATACTAATAGGTTAGTATTATTAGTAAATCTAATAACTATTATCCTAAGTATATTCTTAAGGGCTTTATAAAGGCTAAAGATAAAGAGGATAAATAGTATAGATAATAAGGGGGATCCTTAAGGGATACTAGCTTAGACCTTAATAGAGTTAGAAAGTTAGCTATTAAAGTAGAGGTATACTATTTATACTATAAGGTAGCTAGTAAGCTATATAAGAAGCTATTTAAGAAAGCTTAATTATTATAAGGCTATAATAAGTTATTAATAATCAATAGTATTAAAGGCTCTTATAAAATTAAGTTAAAGGAAAGAGCTAAGGCTATACTAAGCTTAGGCTATATATATAGCTTTAATAATAATAGTAAGGGTAAGCTTAGTAAACCTCTTTAGCTAATTACCTATCTATCCTATAGGTAGAAGCCCTTTTAATTCTACTATAATTATAATATATTAGCTAATAATAGTCTTAATAATTTTTCTAATAATATTAAGTAAGGATATTAGTTACTATCCTAATATAGTTTATTATTTAGCTAGGGTCTTATTTACCTTTAGAATAATTATAATAATTATAGTATAGAAGTAGAGCAAGAAGTAGCCTATTATAATACTAGTATTTACTATCTTAGTAATTATAAGTATAAGTAGCTTACTATATACCTTTAGGAACCTAGTAAGGATACTATCCTTACCTAGGGCTTTCTATAACCTAATCTTTTAAAGGGCTTTATAGATCTTAATAGGTTTAATATAGAGGTATATTAGGCCTAATTTAGGTTTAGGGGTTCTAGGGGGGGGGAGGGGAAGGAGATTAGAGTTATTAGCCTAGAGTTTAGGGAAGAATCTCTATATAAGAGTTTTAGCCTTCTCTATATAAAGTATTACTAGCTCTATATAGTTAGGTTAGGTAAGGGGTAGTAGCTATAGTAGGGCTACTATAGTTCTACTATATAGTCTTACCTATCTTTCTATTACCTAGAACTATATACTATTATACCTTAGAAGCTTTATAAAGAGTTCTCTCTAAAGAGCGTATTAAGTACCTTTTATACTATAGTCCTATTATACTTATACTTTAGCTAAAGCTTACTAGTCTAAGATTTAACTAGTATACTAGGCTATATAGTAAGCTTATTTAAGCTTACTAGTTACTATAGATATTTCGCTATTCTACTATAGATTTTAGTAAGGTATAGGTTTCTTTTACTTTAAGGTTATAAATTAAGCAATTACTTCTAGCTATTTAAAGAGCTAATCTACTGCCTTATTAAGGGCTTTAGTAGTAATTATTATACCCTAGGTTTATTAAAGATAGACTATTACTTTACTAATAGCTTTATAAGGATTAGTTTTCTTCTAATTATAACTAAGGTTTAGTTTAAGGGTTAGTTTATCTAGGGTAATAGTAATATAGATTTATTATAGGAAATAGTTAGATCCTTTTAGTTTATAGTTAATTCCTTTATATATTATATAAATAGTCTCTAAGGCCTAAGCTAGATTAAGGGTACTATTTTAGTAGCTTTAAGCTAGCTTAGTAATAATACTATAGGGTATAAAGAGGCTAACGCAATACTATACTACCTCCTAGATAAGGATATTACTACCTTAATCTATTTAGCTATAATAATCCTAGAGAGGGTAATAAAGGTTAAAGTTACTAATAAGTAGTATATAGTCGCTTAGGGCGGTTTTAGCTAGGGCCTATAGCGTAGGTAAGTTACCTTTACTATTTAAAGGGTTATAAAGAGCTATAATTTAATATTAAGTCTTTAAGAAAGTAATACTTACCTAGTCCTCTCCTACTTTAGATAACTATAACTTAGGTCTATATTACTTATTAATATATATTACTACTTATCTGCTTTAATAAACTATATAGTAATTATATCTACCTAGGTAGGCTAAGGCTCTAGTCTTAGAGTTTCTATTAGGTTTAAGAAGTATAATTATATTATATTCGCTATAGACCTATAAAGCAATCTATATAAGGGTAGGCTAGTAGTTAGTATTCTAGAAGAGCATTAGTATTAGTTAGTTACTTAGGGGGGTAATAGTAATAGTAAGGAAGTAGAAGTAAATATTATAAGTAGGGATAGCGTATAGGAAGTATAGGCCTAAGTTAAGGACTAACTAAGGATACTTTATAGTCTATTTACTAAGCCTAAGGGCCTTCCGGGCCTCCTTAGTAAGAAGCTTCTAAGTAATTAAGCTAATAGAGGGGGGGGTAAGAGGCTCTAGGATATAGGTACTTTAGTTACTATATAGTCTTAGAAGTAGAACAGTCTATCTAAGTAGCCTTCCTTAGTATATACCTAGTGCAAGGCTATAATAGAGTAATTATAGCTCTAAGCTATATATTCGCCTTTATATAGGATATAGTTTAGTAGAATCTCTCCTTACTTAGTTAGGTATCCTTCCCTATTAGAGTATATAGTACCCCTATATTACCTATAGGTAGGAGCTAACTTATAGTTCTAAGCTAAGTATCTAAATTTAAAGTAATTATAGTATTAAGTAAGATAAAGTCCCTTATTAAAGAGTTTATAGTTATATAGCTATATATTAAGCAATAAGCTATTATTATAAAGATAGTTTACCTCCTTAATAGAGCTAATATATAGGATTAGGTTTATCTTCGCCCTAGGGCTAGAGCAGCTAGTCTTTTATTTTTTCACTTAAAGGATCCTTAGTTAGTTAGATTTAGCGATTTCTTTAATAAGCTTATTAGTATTATTCGGGATAGACATAAGTTAGATTCCCTTCGCTATTACTATAAAGGTTAGGGGGGATAAGGCTATATTATTACTAAAGGCTTTAGTAACCTAATCCTTAGCATAGTAAGCTTACACCTTATTAGCGATAAGGAAAGTAAGGACCATATTACTACTAGGGAGCTTTCATACTATAACAACACTAGAGTCACTATAGGCCTAGTTCACTATTACTATAGTATCTTTTAGGGTTTAGTTACTAATATCAGGAGGAGCGTTTCTAGTTTAGATAGTAACTTTACATTTAACGTAGCTTTAGGTTATTCATTCGGAGCCTCTATAGTTTAGGGTTATAAGGTTTCGCGCTATAACTAATACATATAATAGTTAATTTCTTTCGTAGTTATTAGTTCTAGTAAGGGCTATCTTAATAACTAAAGTAAGGGCATTAGTAATATTTAAGGTAATTCGTTCTTTAAGGCTTACTTCTAGGTTATATAAGGTATCCTTTTCACAGGAGGCGCATGCCTATATCTTATACATAACGCTATAGGATTAGATAATATTCTAGACTTATTTAAGGAGGTTAAGGGGGATAATTCTAGTAATAGCATTATATACTTCGCTTTCTAGGTTATTAACTAGTATTCTACTAGTTTCTACATTAGGTTCATTACTTTCGCTCAGTATATATTAGCTAATTCCTACTAAGGGGTTATATTAGCTTTAGTTAAGGCCATACACCCCTAAGTTAATAGTTATTAGCAGCGCATCAGCACTATTACTATAGCCCTAATGTACTATCGAATCTTAAGTAATACGTATATAAAGATTTCGAATCTAGTGTTAGAATGTATTTTAAAGGTAGGTTAGTAGTATAGTAAGTAGAAACTAGGAATTTACAAAAAGGTTCTACCTTTTTATTATTAATAATATCTATATTATTAAATATATTATTATATATAAAGGTTCTAGAAGTAATTAGTAATATCTTATTAAGTAGGAAGGCTATAATAATACTAAGAATTTATAGGTTAGCTATAAAGACTTTATAGATAAGAACTTTATTATAGACTATAAGTAGTAAATTTATAGTAAGGTAGTAAGATAATAAGTTTAATATATAAATTAAGTTAATTCTAAAAAAATACCTAAAGAGTAAGGAAAGGATATACTAACTACCCTTAGCTATACTAGACTAGGTTAAGACTCTAAAAAATAAATAGTAAACCTACTATATACTACTAATAGCCCCCTAATAATACCCCTATTATTTTTCCTTATTATTATTATTAGCTAAGTTAAGAGCCTAAGGAATTAAATTAAGCTTAATATAAAGTAATAGTAAAACTATACTAAGAACCCTATAACCTAGGGTTTCTATAATATTATAAAGAGTATTAATAATATCTAGCTATACCTATAGCTAGGTTAGCTCTATAAGCTATAAGTATACTACTACCTTACTAATAGTATAGATAATAGTAGTAATAGTATTAATAGTAGTAGTATAGGCCTAAGTATTCTTATTACTAAACTTTAGGTAGTAAAGTAAGTAGAGGGTAGGGATATAAATAGCTTAGATAGTCTAAACCCTAATAAATTAGTAATAAAAGTATAAGAGAACTAATAATAACTTACTATAAGGTTAAGGTATTTAGCCTTAATCTTAGGGAGATTATTACTAGTAAGTACTATAAAAAGTTAGGCTAAAACTAGCTAGTTAGTATAAGTAAGCTAATTTATAGTAAGTTAACTATACTATAAGTATAAGTAAGTAAAGAATAAAGTAACTTACTAGCTTATATAGTTTTCCTATTCTTAATATACTAACTATACTTAGATAAAGTAGCTATAATAAGAAGTTAGTAAGTAGCTTACTAGCGAAGTTATAGTAAACTTATAGCTAGAGATAAGAATATAAGAGGTTAAGGCCTTTATAATTATATTTCTACCCTTAGTATAGATAGTTTTACTAGGGTACTAGTAGGTAGTAGTATTAAGGTAGTAGTAATAGTAGCTAGATTATATAAAGTTAGTAGTAAACTAGGAAAGTTACTAGAAGTATAGAAAACTTATAGAAATATAGTAAGAGAGAGAGAAAGAGATAGAAAAAGAGAAAAAGGCTATAGCTTATTAGTAAGGATCTTATAGTAAAGCTAGCCTTTAAAGCTAGGTTAGAAAGTTACTTATAAAGATAATAATAATAATAAAGAAAGAAGAAAAAAGTAAGGAAATTAAAGGCTAGATAAGGCTTTAAATACCTTATAAACCTATAGTTAATTAGCTATTACTAATAATAGTTAATATAGCTTTATAATAACCTAATTAATAGCTATTATATTATAATTATTCTAGCCTAATTTAGTAATAGAATATAATACTACTATTTATAATTAAATATACTCCTTACTTCTAGCTTAGTTAGAGTAACCTTACTACTTATTTTAATAATAGCTAAGAACCTAGGAATAATATTCTAATTATTAATATTATTACCGAAATATCTATAACTACTTATAGCTAAGTTAGCTCTACCTTACTACTAAATTAGGTAAAGCTACTAGATTAAGAATAAATACCTTACTAATTAATATTATTACTAAATTCCTCTAGAGCTACTTATAATTAAGTATTTTACCTTTAAAGCCTAATTAAGCTTAGCTAATAGATTAGGATTAAATATATTATAGGTTCGTATTAAGCTTAGTACCCCTATAACTACTTATAGCTAAGTTAATACTACCTTACTACCTAATTAGGTAATTATAATAAACCTTAGGGATAACATAAGGGTTATATATTTATTATTAATAATTTACCTATAACCTTACTTATAGCTACTTTACTAAAAGATTAAAGGCTTAGGGATAAGCCTTTATAAGTAGGGAAGCTCTATTATATACTAAAGTATTATTAGCACTAGAACGCTAGAAGTAAAGTAGTAGAAGTACTATAGTCTTAGAGTAACTATACTAATTAAATACTACTAGTATATTACCCTACTCTAAATAACTAAATAGCTAAGCTAAGGCCTAGAGAGCTAAGGACTATAATAGTAAAGGCTATTATAATAGAATAAAGATAAAAAGAGCTTATATAACTAAAAAGAATAGGGAGGTTAAAGATTAATTTATATTATAGTACTATTATACCTTTTCTACTATATCCTTATAGCGATTTAGTAATCTATCTTACCTTTTTACTCCTTACTATAAATACTATCTCTAATAAACTCTAACCTCTCTCCCCTCCCTCCCCTTAGAATCCCTAAACCTAAATTAAGCTTAATATACCTCTATATTAAACCTATTAAGATCTATAAAGCCCTTTAAAAAATTAGGTTATAGAAAGCCCTAGGTAAGAATAGTATCCCTACTAGGTTCCTAAAGGTATATAGTAAACTACTTATACTTATAATTACTAAGATAGTAAATACTAATATTATAATAAGCTACTTCTTACTCTACTTCTATACTATAATTATTATAATTATCCTAAAGGTAAATAAAACCCTAGCTAAATAATAAACTATATTAAGATAGTAATTAATATCCTTACTTAATATTATTAGAAAAATTATTAAGATAGTTATTAGCTAATATATTATAATTATAGTAGAATTAAAAGAGCTTCTATCTATAGGATAGATAGGTAATTAGCTAAAAAGGTTTACTAAGCTTACCCTTACTATTATTATTAAAGCTATATATATAGCCTAGGCCTAGTATAGCCTTAGCTCTCTCCTCTAACTTAACTTTATAAAAGCCTTTAATACTATTAATTACTAATAACTTATTATAGCCTTATAATAACTAAGCTTTCCTAAATAGCTCCTTATATAGCTTACTAGCTACCTTATAGTATAAATAGTATACCTTTACTTTAATAGCTAACTTTCTAACTCTATTAAAGTCTAAGCTAGTATCCCTTAAGGATCCTCCTTATTACCTATACTATTTATCTTCTTTATCTCTAGCCTTTATAAAGCTCTTAAAAATATACCTAGGATAATAGTTATTAAATTTACTAATAATACTAACTTACTAATATTTAGATATAATATAGAAAAGATCTAAGCCTAACTTAAAACTACTTAAGATATCTATAATAATTAAGCCTAAATAAATAGAATAACCTAGAAACTAAATAAAGTAAAGCTTCTATACTTTACTTAAAAATATATTATAAACTAAACTTAGGCCTAACTTAGAGATCTAATAATAGTGCCTATTAAGTTATATAGATTCCTTAGACTCTTCCTTTACTATAAACTCCTCTAGGGACTATATATAAATACCCTTAAAGAGAAGCTTAAATACTAATAATAGGCCCTTACTATAATTACTATAAGTATATAGGGGGTTAACCTTAAAGTAGTAAGATTAATCTATATATAAGTTATCTATTTAATTATTATCTATAGTATAGGAGTATACTATACCCTAACTACCCCTAGAGGAAAGCCTTAAGGTATTATATAAGTACTTATACTAAAATAGACCTAAAGCCTATATATAGTTATAAGAGTATATAAAGCTATACTAGCCTACCTTCTAGAGATAGAACTAACTATCTCCCTCTTAATATTTATCTTAATAAACTAATTATTTAATTCTATAGCTATATAAAAAGGTAGAATATAACCTTACTTATAAGGTCTATTACTATAGTAGCTATAAGATAGATTTACTATAAATAATAATAAAGACCTTAGTAATAATTATTATAAGAAGTTAAGGATTAGCTAAGAAGCTAGCTCTTATATATAAGGTAAGTACTAACCCTTATTAAAATTAAGGTTTATACTTAATCTAAGTAGATTATATATTAGACCTAACTCTAAGATATAGTAAGAGAGTACTATAAGATAAATTATCTTAAGTTAGTAAAAGCTTACCTTCCTTCTAATAATAAAAAGGTATTATATTTATACTAAAACCTTAATAAGTACTAAAGCTTAATACTTATATAGCTAAGGACTAGGAAAATTAGTTTAAGAAGCTTTCTTTTTTCCTAATATATACCTAATATACCCTTACTACTTTACCTATATAAAAATAGTAAAGAAATACCTAAATATATTATTATCTTTTACTAAAGATTTACTAAAAAATATAGCCTCCTTATAAACCTACTATAAGACCTATATAAACTTAGGTAGTAATTATTAAACTATAAAATAGCTTAATTAATTACCTACTAGTTCCTTTACTTATACCTTATCCTATACTATAAGCTTACCCTCTAAATCTATAGTAATTATAATTATAAAGTAAAAGTAAAGTATAAGCTTAAGGAATATATAGCTTAAGTTTATAAGTACTAGCTAAACCTATAGTATATCTATATTAAGTACCTCTTACTTCCCTTAGGGAAAGATAAAATATACCTAGAAAAAAGCTATAAAGGGTAAAAAAACTAGCCTATACTAAACTATAGATATACCCTAATCCTATACCTTCCCCTCTTACCCTCTAACCCTACTCCTAACCCTATTCCTCCTAATTATCCTCCTTACTAAATTCTCTAAGTTCTAAGGACTTAGTTAACTTAGGGATACTACCTAGGTAGGTAAGAGCTAGACCTAATATACCTTTAAGATACTTAAGTACCTTAATAATATAGTTAACCTTACTAACTAACTTATTAAGCTAGTTAGTTAATAAGCCTATAGTTACTACTATAAGTATAATATAAAATCGCTTAAGAGCCTAGCTCTTAGCCCTTAGGGTAGTATTCTTAAGTTTCTTAAGCTCTTCCTATACCTTAGTTAATATTATATAATATTATATAATAGAACTAACTTATACTTATAGTATTAATACCTTTCTTATATAAGAGAGCTATTACTAGGGCTTAGGTAGCTATAATAGTAGTAAATAGTAAAGGCTTATAAGTCTTATATATATATATATAAGCTATATAGCTACCTATTACTATATTAACCTAGTCTTAGTAAAGATCTATAGTATTATCTTTACCTATCTATATAATATATATAGAATAAGGGATATTCTATATTATCCCTATAGCTATAATTATAAGAGTAGTAATAAAAGCCTTACTAGGAGACTTATCCCCTAAAGTAACTATACCCTCTACCCTAGCCTTTCTCTTTACCTACTAAGAATTAGTATAGTTATATATTAAGACTATATTAAGGGAAACTTATAAGTATTACTAGTATTATTATTATTAGTATCTACTTATAGAGATATTAATAATAATTACTATACCTTTCTTACCTAGGATTTATACTAGGTTTATTATTATTATTATTATTATTATTATTATTATTATTATTATTATTATTATTATTATTATTATTATTATTATTATTATTATTATTATTATTATTATTATTATTATTATTATTAT